>BPLR01009586.1:0-200727 GCA_021605095.1 Caerostris extrusa | reverse complement strand
TTATGCAAATTACAGTCCTATCTGTAAATGATTCAAATATTTATGCAGGGATATTAAAAATAAGAATTTTGGTAAAATAAGGTTTTACAAAAATCATTATTAAATACACGTTCATATTAATGTAAGATTATTATTCAGTTTAATATAAATGACAAAAATACAGTTGCAAAAACTAATCATAAAGCAAACCATATATGTTTTCAAATGTATTTTTGCACCCAAGCTGTATTTAAAGTGTACGTCCCGGTCTAATTAGCTTAAAGTGTGAAAAAAAATGGCCGTAGAGCGATAAAACCAAACCATCCAAGTTGTATCTTTTGCAAGATCTTGTGAAAAAATATTTAATGCATTCAATACTGAGGAGAAACAACTTGATGGTGGCCAATCTTAATATTCGGTGCCCAATGCGCTCTATGCCGATAAAAGCCCTCATCAGATGTATTTTAAAAAGACAGATAATATTCTTAAGCGTATTCTTATTGTTCTGATTGTATTTGTATTTACTGATAATAAGTTTTTTCGTATTATGTAAGATTAAATTACAGTCATTATCATTACACTAATATGAGGGTGTATTTAATATTTAATGATTTTTTTAAACTTTATTTACCACCATTCTTATTTTTAATATCGCAGCATAAATATTCGAAACATTTATAAATATGTCTGTAATTTACTCTTTTATAGTACAAAAAAAAAAGCCTATTCAGTGTATGGCAAAAATACATTTGAAAACATCAACGGTTTGCTTTATGATTAGTTTTCAAAGTATTTTGCAACCAAGCTGTATTTAAATTCGAGTCCTGCTGAAAATAACCGAAAGTGTGCAAAAGATGATCGTACAGCGACTATACATTTTGCAAGAATGTGCGCCAAATATTGAATGCATTCAATACTAAAGAGAAACAAATTGCTAGTTGCCAATATTAATATTTGGGGGCCTGATAATCGAGTGACTTGCGTTCTGGCGCTGTGTGCCACAAGTTTCGGGTTCATGTTCAGGCAGTACTCTGGATGTTTCTAGTGGTTAGGAATCCACGTTAAACTTTAGCTTCCGATCTAATTAGCCTAGATTGGGCAAAAAATAGTAGAGCGACAAACCGAACCACAAAAGCAGTACATTTTTCAAGAACATGCGCCAGATATTGAATGCACTCAATACTGCGAAGAAACAGTTTGATAGTAGTCAATCTTTATATTTGGGATTGATAGCAGAATGACTACCGCTCTGATTCGAATTCTACTTTAAACCATAGGTCCTGTAATGTATCAGCCTATACTAGACTTATAACGGCTTCAAAAAGAGGATCACATTTAGGTTCATGGGAACACTTTAATTTTTATTTATAATTGTATACCTATATACAGAACTCTATTTAAAAATATAAATTAAAGATAATTTGACTCACAAATGCAGTTCACTCAAAAACGGAGTTTTTCAAAGTTCTCGAGTCCAAGACGAATCTAATGAACTCTTCAGCGGCAGACCTTAATTATCACACTACATGATACACGAGACCACAATGATCTCGTTTTGAAAAAAAGGCGGTCAGTGACTTCACAGAAAAAAAGAAAACATTATTTCTAGTCGACTCGTCGCAGACCTCTTTTCCTTTTTCACCAAAAATCTCCTTTTAAGACAATCCATCAAGATCAGCTTCCCTCACTTCTTATTGGAGTAGACATTTCTTAGTTCATGGTCTATCACAAATCACGAGGGAACAGCTCATAGTATATCAAAATCGCTAATTTCCTCGTGGTACCTGATACCGAATATCTGCTATCAGACTTGAGTGATATGTTGTTCTCATTAGTACAAACACTAATCGAATGTAATATGACTACCCATAATAAAGATCATCTGCTGTCAAATTTGAGTGATGGGATTATTATATATTTTTCAAATGTCATACGTTCCTCTCTGCTGTAGACTACATATATTCCTATAACGAAACGCCAAAACTCTTCTCGTGAGAAAAAAAAATATTACAGTGCCGATTCTAATATGACTGCAGAGCGTAGGGCTGAAAATCTTACTCCGTATAAAGAAAACGTCTCCTGTCTCGAAATCTGCCAATAGGCTGACAGTCTAGCCCACCATGTGGCTGTTGAGTGTATAAAGAAGAATCTTAATATTTGTTTAATAAAGGAAATGGAAAATTAATTTTAAAAATTCTGTAACCTCATGTTGATGTATCTTGTCATAAATAGTACATATTAAAATGATATTATTATTCAAATTACAGCTCTGATTAGTTTGGTTTCATGCTCTACGATCTTTTTTGCACACTTTAGGCTAATTAGACCGGGACCTACAGATAAAACATAGCTTTACAAAAATCATGTTAAAATCTCACATGCTCATTCATTTACTTTTTAAATATTTTTAAGCACAAATGATAGAATTAAAAACAAAATAGGCCATTTTATACATTTTCTTGCTAACTTCACAGAAAATACAGTATTAAAATATTTAATACATTAGTGGGTTTCTTTAGTTTGGTTTGGTTTGTCGCTTTATGGTCATTTATTGCACACTTTGTGCTAATTAGACCGGACACATAGTTTAATGTGGTTTTCGAACCACTCTCAAACACCCATGCCACCGCCAAGATTTGAATCTGAAGCCTGTAGTACCATTAGCCACAGTTCTAGCTTATTGGTCGTCAGGCAGTGAGCTCTGTTCAGAATATTCCAAATGCCAAATACATATTTTTATTAGTTTGGTTAGTCGCTCTACAGTCATCTTGTCCACACGAGGGCTAAGCAGACCGGGACCTACAGTTTAAAGAGGATTCCGAACCATTCACAAACATCAATGTCACCACCGGGATTCGAACCTGGAGCCTGTGGTACCAAAGGTCAGAGGCTAGCAAATTGGCCAGCAAAAATACATATGAACATTAATACATTGAACATTAATTTTATATTAATTAACTTTTTCAAGATACTAAAGGATTGTATTAAATAAAAATATTGTAAAAAATTATTATATGCGATATAACTCAATAACTAATATAATATACGATTCGTATCAAGAAACTTCGAGTTGTTACATATATATACGTTCCTCTTCACTGTTTAATAAGTGAAAGAAATAACTAAAAGGAGTGACAAATCGTGTTGAGACTTCTGCGTCCCCCAGTCTCCATACCAGCCCAGTTATCTGCGATGAATTTTCAATGAAATGAACGATCGAAATATTTATCACGACGTAGGGCTCGAGTTGTTAGTGCTATTCAGTAGATCTGATCTCCCAAAAGACCGCGTGATGGATCGCTATCTCTGCGAGCATTCATTTTCAGTCGAATGTGACAGACGGAATAAGTCCGCTGTGTCTTTTAGCAGCTTGCTCGAAAATACATTTTCGCGTGCTGTTGATGAACGGCTCATGTCGTCGGTCTTCTCGTATAAAGATAACAACTTTGTATACTATTTAATACTGTGTATGGTAAGTTATGATTGGTTAAAGAATGTATCATAATGAATCATAACTTTTTTAAAAGATGTTAGCAAATAAATGTTTGCAAATTGGTGTTGAGTATTAAATTTTGTTTACCTTTAATTTTACATAAACATTTATTTGTTGAGTATTAAATTTTGTTTACGTAAATTATTTATGTTGTGTATTCACTTTAATTTTTTTTTAAAGATGTTATAAATGTTTGGTAATTGGTGTTGATTATTAAATTTTGTTTACGTTGCATTCACTATTATTATATGTATGTTTGTTCCTGATGGCCGAATGGTTAGCGCTCTGGCGTTCGGTACCACAGGTATCGGGTTCAAATCTCGACGCTGCCCATGGGTGTGTGTAGTGGTTCGGAATCCACTTTAAGCCGTAGGTCCCGGTCCTAATAGGATCGTAGAGCGCTGTGGGGGCATTGTTACTCCGCGTCCGTGGCTTACCACCAAGTTGCACGCGCCCCCTGGGTAATGCAAAGTGAGTAACATCGGTGCAGCCGTTATGGCGAAAGATCCCGGTCTATTTTGCCAGCTGCATTAGAAAAAAATGTATGTTTGTTCCCATATGTATTGTATAGTTTATGAGAAATTACTGCTAGTGATTGAGGTATAGCTCGATGTTTTCTGAGGAAGGGCATGCCATCAGTCTTCTCATAAAGATAACAAAAGGGAAATGTAAATTATTTATGTTGTGTATGACACATTATGATTAGTTAAAGAATTTAACTTTAATCATAAATTTTGTAAAAGATGATGAACAAATAATTGTTGTTGATTATTACATTTTTTTTAATGTCGCATTTACTTTAAATTGCTGATTGTTCCCATATGTATTGCATATCTTATGAAACTGCTGTTATGACTTGAGGTATGGCTTGTGGGCTATGGTTTCAGATATGGCCTTGCTGGTGTGGCCTTCATAAACAACATCAAGCCATGTGCCATCGGTCTTTCTGTAAGATAACAAGTGGGAAATTTTGCATTTTATATAATAATGTGTATGCTACTTTATGATTGGTTGAAGAATGCATCTTTAATCATAACTTTTTAAAAGGTGATGAACAAATAAATGTTTGATAATTATTGTTGATTAATAAATTTTGTTTATGTTGCATTCTCTTTAAATTATTAGTTGTTCCCATATGTATTGTATAATTTGTGAGAATAGGGTGCTATGGTCTGTTGTTGTTGTTGATAAAGAGTACATGTATCTGTCTTCTCGTAAGATATCAAGAGAAAACTTTGTATATTATTTAATATTGCGTATGGCACGTTATGATTGGTTGAAAAATATATCATGTTTAATCATAACTTTTTTGAAAGATGATGAGCAAATAAGTGTTTTAAATTTTTTTTTATTGATCATATTATTAAATTTTGTTTCTGTTGCATTTGCTTCAGCCAATTTACGTTGAACATATTTATCGTATCGTATGTCGAATAAAACTATATTCAAATATGTGACATAGAAAAAAAAATCAAGGAAATTTTTTTTTTTTCTATCTATATTTTAACTTTAAACTGTGTATTTCATAGATTCGTTTATTAAATAATGTGTAATTATTTCATGAATTCTATAATAGTTGACCATAATAATTTAATAATTTAAAGCTAAAAAGATTTATTATTTACCACAAGTGGCAAAACCAAAATTTGACTTTTCTTTATTTTTTCCATTTCTCCACTAGGCATTGTTTAGTTTTTAAAATAAAAATTAAAATTAAAATTAAATATTATTAAATTAATAATATTAATTATTATTATTGTTGTTATTATTATTATTATTATTATTATCATCATTATTATTTAAGTTATCAATAATTTCAATAATTTTAATTTAGATTTAAAAATTATATATCAAGTGTATTTAAAGAAATTTCAAAATATTGTAATTGATATGTAGCAATATATTGATTAAATTTGATTTTCAATTCGAAATAATTTACTTTCGATTAAAAACTCATGAACAAACATTTAATCGCATACATTCTGAAAATTATATTCGTGTACATTCGGGAGTGTAGTGATGACGATTCTCTTTAGACATCTCTGATTGGAATACTGTTCGAGTGCAAAATATCACTTATGTGCGTGTTCATTCTACAAACCTTCATTAAAACTTACACAATTTTAATTTTAGAAAGAATTATAAAATTTTTTAAATCCATTATAGATGGTTTCTAGTTAAAAACTTTACTTAAAAGGAAAGGGCACAATAAGTCACAACCACAGCATAAAATGACAGCTTTATTGCACTGTCACACAAAACGAGGACACTCTGTCGTTTGTGAAGTTCAGTCTCTCTTGCCTCGTGAGCCAGACTGCCTGCTGGGAGTTTTTCATGATTTTCTCCCATACTATATTCAATTGTGGGAGAGTTCCCCCATAAAAACTTTGCATTACATTCCTCCTAAAATGAAGGCATTGCCCACTTTCTTCAGTGAATCGGAGCCTAGTCGGATTTCTACCTCAGTTTGCTCCATCACAAACCAAAACTTATTGCCCCCCTTCCCCCTTCCTTGAGAACCCCAATACTGGTTCATGAAAAACTGGATATATTATCTGTCTAATATGGAATAAGAAACAAAAAATATTTCTCTGTTCCCCATCAATTAAACCATAATACATGATAAAGAAAACTGGATATAATATTCCTTTAACATGATATATCATAAAAACCGTAATATTTAATTATAAAGAACCATTAAACATCAATTAAAGCCTGCTAATCATTTTAAATAAAATAAATAACATAAAAATTATAATTACAAAAGACATACCGTGATATGCATAATAAATGAAGGATAAAATCTCTAAGTGATTTTATAACATAAAAAAATTATAATTATAAAAATATATACCGTGACATGCAGTAATAAATGAAAGAAACATCAGTAAATGATTTTATAACATGAAAAAAATTAGAATTACAGATATGTACCCTGGCATGCAGTAATAAATGAAAGATAACATCTATAAGTGATTTTATAACATAAAAAATTATAATTATAATTATAAAAATATATACCGTCTCATGCAGTAATTAATGAAAAATAACATCTGCAAGGCCTTTTATAACATAAAAAAATTAGAATTAATTTACAAGACATACCTTGACATGGAATAATAAATGAAAGATAGCATCTGTAAATGATTTTATAACATAAAAAAATTAAAATTGTTTTACAAAGACATACCGTTGCAAGCAGTAATAAAGAAAATATAACATCTATAAGTAATTTTATAGCAAAAAATAGAAATTAAACAAAACAATTTTTACTTTAGCATTCAATTGAATAAGTAAAATGTTTAACGTTATTCAATCTCTGTTAGAAAAACAATATATCTAACTACCATTACGTACAAAATGAACTGTCCAAACCTAATCCTCTGGTCCATCTTTTGCCATCACAACAAGTAGGAATATTACCCTTAACAAAGTAGAAGCTATGGCGAATCGACAGAGAGGCTTAGTCGTCATCTAATCTCTTGCCCAATCGACAAATCCCGAAAAATAGGCCGATAAAAATACGAACTACCGTCGTTTGTCTTGCTCGCTACCCCTTCCGACACCCCCTTTTAGAACAAAAACAAAAAACTCTTTTCGCACGCTTTATAACTTCTTCAAGTCTTTGCCTCTTTCCCACTCAATTGCCGACGCGAGATCGTTGCAGTAAAGGCCGCACTACTGCGCATGCTTCAATTCCAATCAAGACTTGTGGAACGCTTTAAATTTCAAACATTTCACTAATTTTCTTTAAAATTCAATAACCAAAAACATTTTATTAAATTTTTAAAGTATACGAATTTGAAAAATATTTTCTTGAATTCTGTATGCTCTATATTTATGTATATTTTTAACAAATAAGTAATTATAAACGTTCCCAGTTTTTATGAATTTCTTACTGTTTCTATAGTTAATTAAAAAGGAATATTATTGATGTTTTATAAAATAATAATTATTTTTTTTTTTAAAACAAGTACAGATATAGTACATTCAAGAAAATAATTATGCAAGATCGGAAGTGTATACAACCATTATTTTGGTAGTGAAAGGTTTTGGTATTTTTAATAGATAATTTAAAATCTTGAATGACATGACTAAGTGATGGGAAAAAAAATTATATTTAACAAAGTTAGCTCCTATATACTTTAAAAATAATATTTAAAATCAAATTTTAACCATAAGGCATAGCATGAAATTATATAATTTCTTGTCAACGTATTAAAAAATGTATTAAATCTATTTAAATGTGTGCTATTTTTTAAAGAAATTTTTCGCATAATAGTTTGAAGTTCTAATGTTAAATAACTTAATTACTGTAAGTATCTTTATTGTCAATATACATTCAAAACATGGAGCCTGATAGTCGAGTGGCTAGAGCTCTGGCGCTAGAACTAGGACTCGACTTCCGGACTCAAATCCGAACCTCGGGTTCCAGTACTGAAGGTGCCATGGATGTTTCAGTGGTTCTTAATACACTAGTTACATTAGTAGGAATACACTTTTAATCGTAGATCACAGTTAAATATTATTATAGAGCGTTGTGGGGGTAGTGTTACTCGCGTCCTTAGCATATCTTCAAGCTACACGTGCCCCTACTTTGTGTTAAATGAGCAAAAGCGATGCAGCTCTTTCTCATGACATAGCGATAACTGTCTTTGTATTGCCATCTACGTTAGGAAAAAACATTTATTTATGTATATGCTGTTATAATGAGAGTTAGTTTAATTCTAGATTATTAATAGAAATTAAGATATTATAAGTAAATTTTAATTTTTAAATTTTTTTCTAACTTTCTGAGTTTTAATTTTTTTCCCTATTCATTTCCTACCACTGTTCTTTTTAATTTTAATTAATACAATATTTTTTAATTAATCTATTTCTTGTTTTATAAATTCAAAGCTGAATTGTATTGTAAATCCTTTATTTACAAAATTTTTTTTTTTTTATAATTTTTTTTTTTCCGAATGAAAAGAGCATGCGCAGCTTTTACTCTCCCAATCACCGGAGCGCTTCCCCAGCGAAAAAGATGTACGGTTATTGCCCAGGTAGTGGCCAATAGAGAAGCTTTCGCGAATTACATCTTCTGAGGCAGGAGGTTCGTCGCAAATCCTCTTAATTGCCACGGGGAGGGGAACGTGAAATTATAAGGCAATTAATCGGGAATTATGTTACGTCTGGGAACTAAAATATATTTTTGATTGTTCCGTGTCCCCAGTTCTGTTCCGGTCACGTGAGAGTTCTGAACGGAAGATAAATTTCTAAGCCGTGACCGAGCGACATTTGAAAAGCCCATGGAATTCGCGAAGTTTGTTCCTTGCACACAAGACTTTGCATATATTATTAAACACTTCGAACCGGGCTTTCTCAATTTATGGTTCCCTCCACTCTTCGCTTAAAATAAACCTGTAATGTAATATGAATACCTGGAGTTGTTGCTTTATCTTTTGAGTATTGACTTTTCCGCATTTAAAACTTACCCCGTAAGAAGATTACGTATTAAAGCGTTTATTGAGGAGGACAGAATTTTCGCCATACAGTTTAAATGAGCTTGCCTTGTTAATTATAGAAGATCTGCATCAAACTATTTGTTTACTGATGTTAGCGTAGTTATTATTAAAATACAGAATTGAAACTACTTAACATTTGCAATCTATAATTTCTTTCCAGAAACTAGTAAAAATTTGATTGCAAAGGAAAAATCTAGCTTTATACTCGTATCTTGAAGTTTGATTGTAATGTTTAAATAAATAACATATTTTCCAATGATTGTCAATGGTAGCTTCAAGTCTGATTGTAATTTTTAAATAGATAAATTATTTTCTAATGATTGTTAACAATAATGTTGTATAATAAATATATGTTGCAAAATGCAAATAATGTTGCTTTCCAATACCAGGCTTTTTTATCCAGGAAATAACTAAGTACTGCAAGATTAGTACAAATTAGGGCTTGATATGAGTGTGGTCTTGATTCAATGCTGTTTCATGGTAGAAACTTTATATATTTACATAATAAGCGAGAATGTTAGCTGTCATATTTATATAGAATTAAAAAAAAGACAGCAGTGTGACACATGTTGTTGCTACTAATCCTGCCTGGTACAGAAAAAAACCTACACCATGTTCAATAGACACCATCGCAGGTGAGTGGCAGGAGTTGTTGTTGGAGTTGTTGTTGGAGGAGTTGTTGAGTTTGTTGCTTTATCTTTTGAGCATTGACTTTGCCGCATTTAAAGCTTGTCCGTAAGAAGATTACATAGTAAAGCGTTTATTAAGGAGGACTGAATTTTCGGCATATGAAGTTTGCCGTACAAACTGTACGGCAAACTTCATATGCCGAAAATAAGCTTTCCTTGTTAATTATAGAAGATCTGTATCAAACTATTTGTTTACTGATGTTAGCGTAGTCATTACAAAAATACAGAACGGGGTTATATAAAATAGTAACACCGCTTAAGATTCACAATTTCTTTCCGGAAATTAGTAAAACTCTGATTGCACCAGGAAATTCTAGATTTTTAGCTTGAAGTTTGTTGTAATTTTTATATAAATAGCATATTTTCCAATGATTGTATA
The DNA here is from genome assembly GCA_021605095.1 of Caerostris extrusa. NCBI lineage: Eukaryota > Metazoa > Arthropoda > Arachnida > Araneae > Araneidae > Caerostris > Caerostris extrusa. The sequence continues at coordinate 190,680 of BPLR01009586.1, read as the reverse complement.
ATAGCATTTGAATTTGGCATTGTTGTCAATTTTTATATAAATGGCATATTTTCCAATAGATTGTCAGGAATAGCTTTTAAGTCTGATTGTAATTTAAAAAAAAAAAAGTATGATTATTTTTTTAAAAAATACATTTTCCAGTGATTGTCAAAAATAGTTTGAAGTTTGATTGAAAAGTGTACGCACCATGAGTTCACAAAATATGATTTAATTATTCTGCTAACTTTTGAATTTATGGATGCATACATAATGTATTTTTAATACACTAGTTTTCACTACTTTGGCCATTATAAAATAAATATATTTTGTAAAAGTATGATAAATCTCAAGGGCCGGAAAAACGTTTGAGACCACGGGTTGGCCACCACTGATCTAATTGAAGAAAATATCTGTAAATGATTTTAATTCATACCATTATTAAATTACAAAGTTTTCAATATTTCCTTAATTCATACCTTTGAAACACCCATTGATATAAATAAAAAAAATCTTTCAGAAAAAGAAAAGTAGGTAATTTGAATTACTGCAACATTTTGTCAAGTATATTCATACTTCAGAAATGTCACCTTCCCGTGCGATGGATGAAAATAAATTAAAAATAAATATTCAATGTTGATGACTTCTTATCCGACAACACAGCACAGTTGATTTTCAAAATAACTTTATGGAGATTACCATAATAGTTCAAAGCGATTCGTAACAAAGTTCCCAAATGCCATTACGGAACATAACTTTTTTTCATCCCTACAGCACGCTCGCTAAATGTTGCGTCGTTATTCAAATCTACGATTTTTGATACAAACGATGAAAGGGTCCTGGGTTAAAATGCCTTTTATTGAAAGCAACATTATTTGCATTTTGCAACTTGCATTTATTATACAACATTATTATTGAACAACCACTGGAAATATGCTATTTGCTTAGAAGTTACAACTAAACTTCAGGCTAAAAGGCCAGAAAGGCATTTATGTTCTAATATTACAAAATGATCTATACCTTAACAATAATAATACTAGTCATTTATCATTATGCTTCATTTGTACTTTGTGTAAGCAATTAACGAATGCATCTGTAAGTGATGATTTAATTTATACTGTTATTATATTTAAAAAGTTTTCAACGACATTTTCTTAATTTATACTTTTATCAGAAATTCTAATTTGAATTACTGATAATAGATAAAAATAGATAAAAAAAAACTTTATTCCTGAAAAGAAAATAAAAGGTAATTTGAATTACAGCAACATTTTGTCAAGTATATTCATACTTCAGAAATGTCACCTTCCAATGCAATGGATGGAAAATAAATATTCAATGTTAATGATTTCTTATCAGACAACACGGCACAGTAGATTTTCAAAATAACTTTATGGAGATTACCATAATAGTTCAAAGTGATTCGTAACAAAGTTCCCAAATGCCATTACGTAATATACCTTTTTTTTTTTCATCCCTACAGCACGCTCGCTAAATGTTGCGTCGTTATTCAAGTCTACGATTTTTGATAGAAACGATGAAAAGGACTTGTGTTAAAATGCCTGGTATTGGAAAGTAACATTATTTGCATTTTCAACTTGTATTTATTATACAACATTATTTTTGACAACCACTGGAAAATATGCTTAGAAATTACAACCAAACTTCAGGCTAAAAGTCAGAAAGGCATTTGTGTTCTAATATTAAAAAAAAAAAATTATATATACCTTAATAATAATAATAATAAATTATTTATCATTATGTTACAATTGTATCCATTTGTATACAAAATTAACGAATACGTAAGTGATATTCATTTAATTGATAATGTTGTTATCATTTTCAAAGTTTTTGGAATATTTACTTAATGTATACCTTTAACAGATACTCTTATTCAAACAGAAGATAACAGATAAAAAAATATTTCCAAAAAAGAAAAAGAAACAGGTAATTTGAATTACAGCAAAATTTTGTCAAATACATTCATACTGCAGAAATGTCACCTTCCAGTGCGATGGATGAAAATAAATATTCAATGTTGATGACTTCTTATCAGACAACACAGCACAGTAGATTTTCAAAATAGCTTCATGGAGATTACCATAATAGTTCAAAGCGATTCGTAACAAAGTTCCCAAATGCCATTACGGAACATACCTTTTTTTTTCATCCCTACAGCACGCTCGCTAAATGTTGCGTCGTTATTCAAGTCTACGATTTTTGATACAAACGATGAAAGGCATATGGTCATGAGGGAATAATTATCCAAACGGATGTAAAATTTCAATACTATATTTTATCTTCACTTCCAACAGCCTTGTTTCGTTCCTAGTCAGATGCCCTCTACTTTGCATTTAGATTAGTTTTTCTCTTCACACAGTGGCAACACGAACGATTCTTCCCTTCATCTTGGATCTTTTCCAATATAAATATTACCATTAAAAGAAGGCATGGGGAGAGACTGCGATGAAACAATACCGGATAGAAATTCACCGTGGCTGTGAGAGTTTTCGAATTTCGAACGCGAAGAGTTAATTAACGCAATATTTCTTCGCGAATGAAATGTCTTGGCTGTCAGAAAGGGAAAAATTTACTTTTGACAAGTTTCATTTTGTTCATGTGGATATTTATTATCTTGCAGGCCCTCTTTGAAAGTGTCCCTTGCATACTGATGATGGCCTAGGCCTTCAGTTTCTGTTGGAAGACAGACCTCTGACAATTTTGTTCTTTTTGTGCAAAATGGCTATTTGCTATTAGCGCAACCTGAAATGTAATTTTTTTCAGTTGCTGTTGATGTTATTGTTGTTGCTGTTGTTGTTATTGTAAGTTTCCAGAGCTCTTTTGTTCTTTTGTTTGAAGAGGTGTGGATGTAGTCACTTTTCTCGGAATTAGATATTTCACGAAAGGGTTAAATTATTTCAGAAAAGAAATTAAAGTGCGTGTTATGCAGTTGGCTTTTGTTTGGAAAATGTGATTATTCTCCGGCCATTTTGACTTTGGCTTTTTTGAACTGAGACATTTTCACTAATTTATGGTGTATCTGTAAAGATCATTTTGAATTCATTGCGCATTGTATGATAACAAGTTCAAAGAATAGTATAAATAAGTTACAAATATAAATAAATTGTGTTTTTTGACAATCATTTGCTGTTGTTGTTATTGTAAGCTTCCAGAGCTCCTTTGTTCCTTTATTGGAAGAAGTGTGGATGTAGTCACTTTTCTCTTCGGAATTAGATACTTCAAGAAAGGGGTAAATTATTTCAGAAAAGAAATTAAAGTGCGTGTTATGCAGTTGGCTTTTTGTTTGGAAAATGTGATTATTTCTCGGCCATTTGAACTTTGACTTTTTCAATTGAGAAAAATTCTTGAGAAATTATTTTTACTAATTTGTATTGTAAATGTAAAGATCTTTTTCAATTCATTGCGCATTGCAGAATAAGAAGTTTGAATTAAAAAAATATTCTGTGTTTCTGATAAATAAACTTCAAATATATATAAATCGTTTTCTGATAATCAATTGGTGCTGCTGCTGCTGCTGCTGCTGTTGTTGTTGTTGTAAGTTTCCAGAGCTCCTTTGTTCTTTCGTTTGAAGAGGTGTGGAAGTAATCACTTTTCTTTCCAAATTAGGTACTTCACGAAAGGGTTAACTTATTTCAGAAAAGAAATTAAAGTGCGTGTTCTGTAGTTGGCTTTTGTTTGGAAATTTTGATTATTTCTCGGCCCTTTTGACTGAAAATTTTGTTAACAATTATTATTTTTTTTTTTTTTTACAATTAGCTTTACTAATTTGTATTGGGAATGTAAAGATCCTTTTGAGTTCATTGCGCATTGTATTATAATAAAAATAATTGTTAATTTTGCAAAAGATTATTATAAATAAACTTCAAATATAAAATAAACTGCGTTTCTGACAACTAAAAAAAGATGAAGTTGTGAATAATTCAATTTATATAAGCATTGAAATATATATCAGATATATAAAATAATTTTAATTCTTTATTTTTTCCTTTATTAATGTATATATAATGGAAAAAATAAAGAATATATATATGTGGCTTTATGGTAAAGAGCATAGTTAGCATATAATACGAGTCGGGTTGTAATCCACTTACGCTATTTACGCTAGACGCAGCTTTCGGAAACGAGGGTACTTGTTGGCAATTTAGGCAATGTATAAACGTCTTGCATCAACTTACAGAATACCCGTATACAGTTTTTAATTCAGATCATTCAAAATGTTGCTTTCATTTAAAGATTTCCCATTATTTAGTTATTCGTTTAGGATAGATGCTATGTTCTTTGAATATTTAAAAAAAAAACACTGCAGATAAAAAGTTTAAAAAATATTTCAAAAATTGTTTTTTTAAATTTTATTTCATTTTATTTATACATGACAGTTTTTTACAACAATTTTTTTTTTCTTGAAATAAATTATTCTGGTGAAAAGATTACGTACATATATTTGTTTTATATAATGTTAGCATTATTTAAAGGACCATTATGCATAATTCATACAATATATACTTTTTCAGTGACTATCCCTCTGATTATCGATGCCGCAGATTTGCGCTTCGAGTCCTGAAAGTAGCATGGATAATTGTAGTGGTTCATAATCCACTTTAACCTATAGGTCCCAGGCTAATATGACTGGAGAGAATAGGGCTGACAACCCTATCCCGCGAAAAGAATATATCTCGTTTCGAAATTTGCCAGTTGGCAGACGGTCATGGCCTACCATGGAGCTCTAACGCCGTTGAAGAAGAATATGCTTTCATTATTCTAAACAAAATTATGCACGTTAAAAGAATAATTTTTAATTTTATTTTATTTAAATTCAATAATAGTGGAAATTCAGCAACTTTTAATAAATTGCTTTTTATTTAGGTAGATTAGATTTTAATAGTATTAAACGAAAGTATGTAATTGTCTTTAGTTTGGTTTGATTCTTTGCGGCCATTGTTTGGTTCGGTAGGGCTAAGCAGACTGAAATCTACAGTTTAAAGTGGATTTCGAACCACTAACAAACATTTCTACTTTGGTAACAAAGGACAGATATCTAGCCACTTTGCCACTTTACTATCACTTAATTACGTTTTACAAACAGTAAAAAATACTAACCTAATCAACTCATAACCCGGCGGAAGTAATTTTATAAAAGGCCCTCTATCATGAAGGCCCTCTATATTTAAAAATTATTTGTTTATAACAAATGAATCCAAATTTGTATTAGAAACCTTTTTCTTTTCAAGTCAGTTGTAACGGCACCATAATATGATCTTAAATAATATATAAGAACTAGTTAAAACATTTTAAAATTGTTTTGAAACAAACATAGGCTTTATTTCTTGCTGTTTTCTGCCATCTATAATTTAAGTTCTGTAATAAGGCACGGGTCTTGAAAGTGAGAAGTGCGGATCTTACTCGAATAAAATACTGGAAACTCTAAAAATAACTACTTTTATATTTCGTGTTATATATAAATTTCACATTTATTTCATGTAATATGTAATTATATATAAATTTATTAAAAACATAAGTGTAAAAATAACAACTTTATCTGCAAAAAAAATTATTTTGATTTCATTAAACAGTTTTGTAAAGAATATTTTTTTAAATTAAGTTTGCTTTTTTATGCACTAAAGTGTTGTATATCTTAGCAGCTAGCTAAGTACGGTTGATGTTTAATTAAGGCAGTTTACACAAGATAAATTATCTTTTTAAATAATAAGGAACTTTTAAATAATAAATAGCTCTTTCAATTATTAATTAAATGGCCCTTTCAAATATTAAAAAATTGGCTTTATTTTTCAAATGTCCTTACTGAAATGTGACTTCTAAAGTTATTGTAGATGCCCACTCCAGTTCTGTAACTTACTAGCTGCTGTATAGTTGAACATATTTCCAGGGACATTACTAATATATTTATTTTAATCAAAATTTTAGAAAGTCACATTAAATAAAACATTTTTTATTATTTCACAATGTTAACGAAACTAACAATATTAAATGACTTTCAATTCGTTCTGTTAAAACGTTTACAAAATGGAAAAAAAAAATTAAATCTTTAAAAAATTTTTGAACGTCTCAAAACGTATTAAATCTGGAATATATTGAAAAACGACATTTTATATATATTCTATGGTAAATTTACAGTACAACAGATATAATAAAAATTAATACAAGGAGCAATATAGAAACAAATGACATCAGTTAATCCATCCACTTAAGTCTGGCAATCCAATAATGAATCCATAAAGAAACAGGAAGCAAGATGAGACATATTTATTTCTTTCTGATTATCACACAGGAAACGGAGGGCCAGGAGTCATTTTAATTCTGTAAAGATGCTTGGGAGACAATCGTGACCACAGAAAAGCCGTAGCAATGCCAACGATTTTTTTCTAGGCCATTCCGGGATGTCATGAATATGATTATACCAGGACTTGTGACTGTTTCTAGCGGCAACATCCTCAAAGAAGGAGCACCTAAGGGTCTTTTTAATTAACCTCTCTCTTATTTTTGGAACAATCCACCTACGTTCCACTGTAGTACTCTAAGAAACTCCCAACTGAAAGCCGCATTTGTAGACCATTTTGCCGTTTCAGATGTTGCTCTGAGTGCACTATGAGAGGGTAGACCTATGTTGCACTCCTGAAAAAAAAAAAACGATTGATAATTGGCTTTAATTAATAAATATATTTTTTATTCAGATATATCATATTCGTAAAAACGCGATAGTTGAATAAAAAACTTAAAGTTAATGATCAATATATTGAAGAATAAAAATGAAAGATTCATTGGTATACATTTCTTTCCTTTTTTTTTCCAATAAAAAAAAATCACGTGTTAAAAGATGTTTTTAATTAAATATAAAAATAACAAAGCAAATTAATCCTATATAACACAAATTTAATTACTTTCAGCAAGTATTTATAAAAACATTAACCCTGTAAATCGATATTGTTATTTTCCGTTAAATAAATGACCTTAACCATTACAGTGTATTTAATAATACTTAATTCTCGAGTAGTTTGACATTTGACACATTTAGTTAATGTAACTAACCAGCTGAGACAGTCTCGCGCAGAAGATTTTGTTTTCAACGGACCTGTTTCCTCTCCTTCCTCATTAGCGTCTTCATCTGCTATGACTGAAATTAATAAATATTTAATATCCCCTCTTTCTAGAACTTGCCAAATAGTCTGATCTAAGATAATGAAAGTTTGAAACACATGCAGAGTTTCATATATTCTTTCTTGTGTTGAAAATGAAGTCATTTTCTTGCAATGCATTTCAAATGAGTGATCATTCTTCTCCATTGGTATTCGTTGGTAAACCTGGTTAAAAACATGTTACAATATAAGATAATCAAAAATGTTTTTTTTTTTCGGTGAATTTGGACTGGGTGAATTTTGGACTCAAACACTGGAACGATAATTCTCTGCCGCACGGTGCCACAGGTTTCGGATTCGAATCATGCCAGTGCCGTGAATGTTTGTAGTGGTTCGAATCCACATTAAACCGTAGTTTTTTTGTTCTAATATAACTGTAGAACGTTGGACATAGAGCTGAAAAACTTACCCCGTGCGAAGAAAACATCTCATATCTCGAAATCTGCTTGTAGGTAGACGGTCTTTTCCCACTAAGGGCATGTTGTGCCACTGATGATAATGGAACGATAATTACTAAAATTATTTATGCATTATGATCATGAGGAAGCGTTATAATTTCTTTTACAAAGATAATTGTTATCTTAATTTATTTCATATAGAATTAACTTGGATAATGATTTGTCACAAATATTAATGCATATTCTCTTGTTGGATATTATCAGAATATATATATATTTTAGCTCACATCTAGACTATTAAACATACACTCTACTTTGAGTATATGTTGAGATATTTTATATTTGACTGGAATGCCTTGGCGAATCCGTTAGGTTTCGAACTTACTACTACTACTATACCACACCATATCGCTGAGAGCTATACCACACCATATCGCTGCTTAGAGCTGAGTTGCCCCTATACAGTTTGGGAAGGATGTTGGGATACATGATGGAGGTCGGAAAATTTTCGCAAAATTCACTTTTGATGGAACAGAAGCTGAAAAATGATGATAATTTTTACAAAAAAAAAAACGATAATATCAAAACATTAAAATTAAAAGTAGTGGAGAAAATATGAAATGAAAGAATATATAAAATATATAAAGACTTAAGGTAAATTATTAGAAAAATTTTTTAAAATTATGTAATATAATAACAGTACATTGTAGAATATGCAAATCATAGAGCTGGAGAGAGCTTTTTTAGCTTTCGAACCTAGGATATTTAATTTGAGACCTTACAAACTGTCAGAAACTTAAAGATGCCTTTTAAATGTTGAGAAAATCATTGTAAATATATCGGCCATAAAATCTTTTAGAACACAGAGTCCCTATTTTCAATGCCATGTCAATCAGGAGTTCATTTCAAATTTCGGTATCACAATATGGGTGTTATAGTATAGCAGGTACTTTATAATACACCCTGGAATCTAGAAGATAGTGACTCTTTCGTAGGTAAATGACTTCAAGAGCCAGCATTTTACTTTATATATCTCATTCTTATTCAAAAACATTAACTTGTTCACTATTCAAAGTTATCATCTGGAATATTAATTCGAAAAGCTCCTATATATTTTCTAAAACATTTCATTATTAGATTTTGCCATTTAAATAGTGCTATTTTTTATATTATTCAAAATATATAATACATATTCAGAACTAATGGCAAAAACTAATTCCTTTTTGCTTTTTATAACAGCCGTTACATTATATGAAATCCAATATGATCAAAACTTCAAATCATTCCAATTTGTCTGCAATAATTCAAGATGTACTTTTTTTTTAACAAGAAATTAAATCAAGAACAAAAATCAATATAAATTCATCATCCTCTTCTCCACGTTGAAGCATTTTTCCTCGACAAGTTCTGGTTAGACCACGGAATAATTAATGCTCCAAGATTTAATTTCTCATCGTTCTGGCTGTTAAATAAAAAATTCCTTGACATTTCATTTTCACAAGTCATTTTCTTCACTGAGTTGTTCACCACAAACAATGGTTCTGACTTCATTTCGCTCTCATTTCTTTTCGAAATATGATGAAAGAATTCAAAATGATATTGAATTTCTGTAATTAATGGAGTTTTTGAAGAACGCATCAAATATATTGGACGTTTAAAGTAAATTTGATCGAATTACTCAAGAGTTATCTTCTATCTTTTTTTATCTTGAAGTTGCGTGGAATTTTAAACTTTCTGATGCAGAATTAGTATTTCATTATGCAAATTATAATTTTTTTTTTTTTTTTTACGAAATTACTTTTCAGATGTCATGAAATTAATGAGCTTCTAAAAAGAAAAATTTAAAATATTTATGGAAGGCATTTTGTTAAAAAATAAATTGTTTTCAGTGGAAAATTAATTGAGTTACAAACATTATTAAAACAACCCCAAAAAAAATATATTTTAATGCACAACTAGTGACTCAGTGCTAATGTAATCAACTGGGGTTCATGAAAAGCTCAAGTTTCACTGACGGTGTCCATTGCGGTCACAGGTTTCAGAAAAGAAAAAAGATTCAATGTCGATTTAACCTGTCAATGAGATCGTCAATTTACTATATAACACGTAAATGCGAAGTCAGGGGCCTGATGGCCCAGTGGCTAGCGCTCTGGAGCTCGGCACCATTTTGGTTTTCGGAGTTCGAGTCCCGGCTGTATCATTGAAGTTTGTAGTGGTTCGTAGTCCACTTTAAATGGTAGGTCCCAGTCTAATATGATCGTAGAGGAAAGGTATTGTTACTCCGCATCCGTAGCATATCTTCAAGCTACACGTGCCCCCTGTGGTAGTGCTAAATGAGAAGCTTCGGTGTAGCACTTGCTTTTTGGCATAAAGATAAATGTCTACGTATTTGACAGCTCCATTAGGAAAAAAGAGCCAAATGCGAGCAGTTACCCTTAAACGCCCTCTTGGAAGTCTATTTTCCCTTCATCGTCCGTGGTATGCATAGGACATGAGACCCACTGATGTACAGCTAACGAAAAAAAGTTAATGATGTTTATCATAAAAATTTTATTATTCAAATATTTGTGTGCTTAAATTTTAACAAGTTATGACATGTTATAATTAATGTTGATTTAATTTTTAAAATTAAAAAATGAAATATGCTCTCGAATTCCAATTTGCTATGTGCAAACATACGATGAGGGGTATATATATATGGGTGCATACCAATGTTCATTAACCCAAGAAATTTATGAAGCAACTGGTGAGAATATTACAAGAACTATCAAATTTAATAAACACAAATGTTTGATAACTGTAAAACTTCACGAAGAAGTAATTGTTCAAATACTACAGGAAGCACTATCCATTTTAATAGACATGGAAACATATCAATGTTCGATAACTCTAAAACTTCATTAGGAAGTAATTATTAAAAATACTACAAGAAGTACTACCAAATTCAATAGACACGGATTATAACAATGTTCGATAATTATAATCCTTCAAGAAGAAGCAATTGTTCCTATATTACAAGAAACACTACCAAATTCAATAGACAAGGGGATATACCAGAGTTCGATAACTATAAAAATTCAGGAAGAAACAATTTTTCAAATACTACAAGAAGCACTACCAAATTCACTAGATACGGAATATACCATCGTACGATAACCCTAAAACAACACGAATAAATAATGCTCAAATACTGCAAGAAGAACTGCCCAAATGAATGAACACGGAAATATATTAATGTTCGATAACTACAACAGGAAGAAATTATTGTTCAAATACTAGAAGACAAATTCAATAGATACCGGGAATATAACAATGTTCGTTAACACTAAAACTTTATGAAGAAGCAATTGTCCAAATACTACAAGAATCACTACCACATTCAAACAGGGAATAAGTAATGGTTAAATTAACCTTTATAAACATAAACTGATCCTTAGATACTATTTTGAGTATATTGAAATAATAATCTGTTTTATATTTTGAAAGCAAACAATTCAAAATGAAATGAAGAGCACATGATTATCAAATTATGTGATTTCACTACAGTTATATTTAACAGCATATATGTCATGAATGTGTTAAACATACATAAAAAAAATTAAATAAAGTGGAAATTACCATTTATTTTAAAATTAGAATGTTTTGAAATGAACGTTTAACGGCTGCGCAAGGAAATTAATTTGTTTTAAAGAATAATATTTTAGAATAACTTACTTATTATTTTTTTATTTTTTAGCTTCCCTTTTTCAATTCCTTCTATTATCTCACTCTCCCTATATATATCGTGTTCAAATTTTCAATCGTTCATAAAATACTTTTATTCATCCACTCAAGCTCACATACATTTTTTTGGAACTTGTAGTGGAGGACACTGGATGTTAATACAGTTTTTTCAATTATTAATTCATTAATTAATTTTAGTTTTTTTGGATTTAAGTTGTATATATCTACCAATAGAAAGCCCCAGATAAACTTAAAAAATGAATGAAAATTATTTAGGAAGGACTTTCTGCAATATAGTGAAAAAAAGTAGGAAAGTAGGAAAATCTAATTTTAATCAAAGTATTTATTATTGAAATGAAAAGGACAAAAGTCAAAAGTCATAGGATCAAAAACTCCAAATGAATCTCTAACTCTAAAAAACAACCAACAAAGAATTTCTAACCTGGACGCTGTTCACATTTGACAATAAGCTATTCTAGAAATTTTGCTTGATTCCAGCAGAAATAGTGCTTGTTAACTAATATGCTAAACGAAAAAGTTTTAATTTTGGTTGTATAAGACTATTAACATAATATTAATTGAATTTAAATGAATTAATCTATATTTCTGAAAAAAATCTATGAAATTATTTCATTCAATGCAAATTACATTGTGCAAATACATAAGAATAAAATATCTAATTTTAATCAAAGTATTTATTATTCAAATGACAAATAGGAACAAGAATTTATAGGATCAAAAACTCCAAATGAATGAGCCCAATACATTTTTATTACATCTTTACATATCATTGTTTATGCAATGGTATTTTTGTGTTATTTCAGCATTTCTTACAAATATAAGCAAAATATTACCAATTTCTTTTAGCAAATGCCAGTTTATATTTCCCCATACCCTCTTTTTGTAACAATAATCTTATTTTATGCTTCATATTCCGAACAAAAGTTATTTATTTTAGCAGAATCCCAACTATTATTTTTAGTCGTAAGTTGTTTCAAGGTGCCTTAGTATTTTTCTCCTAGTTCATAAACTTGTCAGTTACCATCCAGCCTTCAGATTTTTCCGTAAAAATTAGCTTTCTTATCTAACAAATAATATCTTTATTCTAAAAGAATTAGAAATGTTTTTCCATTAAAAATAATCTTGAATATATTTTGGTTTTGATTTTGATTTTTATCTAGCTTGCATAATATTTCGATAATATAATTTTTTAGACAATTGAAAAAACACTGTTTTAAAAATGACTTAAAAATAAAATAGCCTTAATAAAACATTTATTTTCTATGCGAAGCTTCCAATTAACGTATTTCTGCAATACAGAATATACTTATAAATAATGTGAATACAAAAATGTGTTTTATATTTGACTTTATCTAAAAATCTTTAATTCAGTTTAATATTTGGTACTTCAATTAAACAGAAAATGTAAATGTAATTTTTTAGTTTATTTTGTTAGATAATTTAAATTTAAATATAAACTTGTAAAATTTATTTACTTAGTTTTAAAAGTTTAATTTTAGAAATAATTATAAATTTCTGTTTAAATAATTATAAAATTTAAATGTAATTATAAAAGTTAAAAGTAATTATAATTTAAATTATTATAATAACTATAATTTAAATTATTATAATAACTGTAAAGTACAAACTTCTATTCATTTAGTTTTGTATATTTCTGTTTACTTAACTATATGAATATAGGTTTCGAAATTGAATAAATCTTCTTATTGATATTTGTTCAAATTTGAATAATTTTTTTTCAAATCTCATTTTTATTTATTAAATCTGAATCCTCACCAGTTTTTAAATTTTGTTTTGTTTTTTTATTTATTAAATTTAATTCATCATCAATTTTCCAAACTTATTTTTTTTCGTGTAATTTAAATTACAAATTTTTCAATATACATTTTACGACAAATAATGTGTTTAGATTATTAATTATAATTTAAATTTGTTGTATTAAGCTAAACTGGAGGTTTGTTGTTTACGGTGTACTTGGATAACTTTAAGGTGTTAAAATTATAATAGGGTCTGAGGACCTAGCTCTCTGGCACTCGGTGTTGCAGGTTTCAGGTTCGAGTCCCGGCTTTGTTATGGATTTTTGTAGTGGTCTGAATCCACTTTAAACTGTAGATCCTGGTCTGATATGAATGTACAGTGTTGGGCTTATACCTGACATCCCTACATCGTAAAAAAAAAAACGTCTCTTGACCCGAAATCTGCCAGTTGGCTGATGGCCTTGGCCCATGACAAGGCTGTTGAGCCAATGATGATGAAGGAAATTATAATAATGACAAGCTAATTTTTATATGGTCATTAAAAAGAACGTTGAAGTCACTATGAGAAAATTTTAAATACAAAAAACATGATTTAGGGTGAAATTATAAAAATTTTAATTAACGAAAACCTTATGCAAGGTTAGAAATCTACAGTGCATAAAACAATTGTTATTTAAAAAAATTTTTGAAATTCTCTTTATAATCCAGCTTAGATTTCTCAAATAGTGTTTGTTGATAATAATGAAAGAAGAAAATTTCATAAATAATGTAAAGAGTAATGAAGTCCCTTACATTATTTAAGAAAAATTTCATAAATAATGTAAGGGAAATATAAAGAGAATCTAAGCAGTATTTTGTTTCAATTAAATTGTAAAACATTCGAAAAATAGAACAATAAAGTATTAAAAGTTAATAATAATAGAAAAAATTTTTGTAAGATTTTTTGTAACATTCGTTTCAAAAGGTTACATTGTTTGTTATACCCATATTCAATTTATAAGATTCCTAAAACCCTTTTATAACATTGGTTTCAATAGATTTCATTGTTTGTTATTCCCATATTTATTTGAATTATCACTTAACTTAGCGTTAATCTATGTATACATCGTTCAAACCAAACGTTATAAGTGGCAAATAATTTAGTTTAGAGATAAATCCACCCCTTCACTATTGACTAATGCACGTAAAGCTGCAGCGTACAGGTAAGTTTAGTGTCATTATAAATGCATTATTGCCTGGTAGTAAATGCGCTGCGCTGGAATAATATGAAAGCAACGAGATTTAATCAAATCTAATATTCATCCGCTGCGTGGGGTGGGGGTGGGGGAAATTTCATGCGTGGGAGTCAACCCTCCACCCAATCGTTTGTCTGCTGATGACGTCTCCAGGGATGTGCTGTTGGTGCGTCCCTTCAGAAAACTGTGGGCGTTGGTCATACTTTTGTCAAAACGACATTTTGGAATCTTCGAATCATTTATATCATGATGCAGGCTGCTCTTAAGGAAAGGTACTTAAATAATGAGATGGGGGCCTGCAATATTTAACCTTGAATCGTGTATTAGCAAATAGCATCGTTGTGTACATGTTTGCATCTAGGTTAATATATAAACTAGATATAATTAAGGTAAAGTTTACTTTTTAAGCCCATACAGAAACAAAATATCAAAATAGAGAATGGTTAATCAGCTTGAAGAATCAGGTTTAGAAGTTGCATTTTAAATATAACAGATATTTATTTCTATAGATAAAAAACCGATATTTATTTATATGATTTTTATAGTTGAAAATAAATAAATTAAATATATAATAAAATATATTTACGGCTCAATAATGCATACTTTGCAAGAAATACTGATAATTATGCTAAATTATGCTAATTATGTTAAGAATCAGGTTCAGAAGCTCCCTTTTAATGTGCACTTAACAGTTATTTCTATGATATTAATAGTTGAAAATAAATCAATGGCCTTTCAATGAAATATATTTATGGCTAAATAATACATATTTTGTAAAAAATGTTGAGATTTATGCTAAATTATTAAATATTATGTAAATTATGCTAATTATGCTAGGAATCAGGTTCAGAAGTTGCTTTTTAAATGTGCACTTAACAGTTATTTCTATGATTTATATAGTTGAAAATAAATAAAGGGCGTTTCAATGAAATACACTATTTACGGCTTAATAATACATACTTTGTAAACAATTTCCAGATTTACGCTAAAAATGTCCTTTTTTATTTAAAAAAACACTTCATCTGTGAAAAATAAAACTAATTAAACCTAAAGTTTAATAAATCGAAATTAGATGTATTGCTTTATTAATGTTTTTTTTTTTAGTTTTAATGAAATTGAGTAACTAGTGAACAAATTGAGAAACTGCTTCTACAAATTATTTTCCTCAAGAAATTAAATATTTAACTATTTCAGGTTACTATTATTTTAATAACATTTCTTTTAAATCCAATTTAATAAAAATTAAAAACCATTTCAGCGTCATTTGCTATTTCTCTTTGTTTCAAAACTTTCCCATACTTATAAATTATGATAAAAAAAAGCCCTTTTTTTACATAAAAACATTTCATCTATGAAAAAAAAATATTTAAACCTAAAATTTAATAAATCGAAATTAATTGTATTGCTTTAATATTTTTATATTTAATTAGTGATTTTTTTTTTTTTTGTTAAGTTTTAATAATAAGATTGAGAAACTAGTGAACAAATAGAAAAACTGTTTCTACAAATTATTTTGTCCAATAAATTAAATATCTAACAATTTCATTTACCCATTATTTACATAAAATTTCTTTTTAAATGCTAGTTAATAAAAAAAAAAAAACCTTTTCAGCGTCGTCGTCCCTTTTATTCATAACATTTCCCTATTATTAAAAAAAAAAAAAAAAAAGATCCTTCCTTTATGGTGCTCATTTGACGCCATTATAATAAAGGAGACAAAAAAGCAGCCCAAACTGCAAACGTTTGCTTGCTTCGATACATATAACACAAAATCCCGGTCGAGCATTGCATTAAAGAAACTGCATCTGCGAAAAAGCATCAGAAACAAACTGTTACTTACTTACAAGAAAAATAGAACACAAAATGAAATAAAAGAGGACGTGGAACATATTTCACGTCTTCTAGTCACCGGCTTGACAACTACGTCCCCTTGTCTTCTAACTCGCTACTGACACTCATCCCAACTTATGTATGGAAATAGAATACAGCGACCCCAAAATACATTTCATTCCAAGAAACCTTTCTGAGTGTTGCAGTTTTTTTTTTTTCCCCGAATTCTTCCACTCCTCCTTTCATAAATTTAGAGTATCACTTGAAACTCTTTCTGTATTGGGAACCTGCTCATACAGCCAGACAGTTTCTGGATGGGTAAACGAACGTATAAACTTGAGTTTTTTTATGAGACGCATTCTGTTATGTGCCACTAGAATGTACGCTTAGTGTCGAGCAGTTGTATTTAATGGCAAAGCATCTTTCAATTTTTTTTTGCTTTTTGTAACTGTATGAATTCGCTGAAACGCACAGGATAATTTTTTTTATTATTATTATTTCGATTTGTACTAGAGGAGTAATAATGGATTCATCTGTACTGAGATTTATTCCAGAAACTATATTTAAAAATTATTAAAAATCTTTAATTGAAATGACTGTAAACCTTTACATTTGTCAATTACTATTTCTGTTTTGTTTCTTCTTCTTTGTTTTTTTTAGTTTTAAAGAAATTGAATAACTAGTGAACAAATTGAAAAACTGTTTCTGCAAATTATTCTCTCCAAGAAATTAAGTATTTAACTATTTCAGGTTGTCATTATTTTAGTAACATTTCTTTTAAATCCAAGTTAATAAAAAATAAAAACCTTTCAGCTTCATTTGTTATTTCTCTTTTGTTTCTACTTTTTATGAAACTGAGTAACTAGTGCACAAATTTAAGAACTGTTTCTACAAATTATTACTAAATTATTATTACTAAAAATTATGCTAAAAAAAGCAATTTTTTTTATTTAAGAAAACATTTCATCTACAGCAAAAATAAAAACTAATTAAACCCAAAGTTTGATGAATCAAAATTAATTAAATTGCTTTATTATTTTATATTTAATTAGTTTATTTTAGTTTTAATAATAATGTTGAGAAACAAATAAACAAATAGAAAAACGGTTTTTACGAATTATTTTCTCCAAGAAATTAAATATTTAACTACTTAAGTTGTCATTATTTTAATAACATTTCTTTTAAATCCTAGTATATAAAAAAAAATAAAAACCGTTTCAGCATCATTTGTTATTTCTCTTTGCTTCATAACCATCCCATATTAATAAAAAAAGAGTTACCTTCCTTTATGCCACTCATTTGACGCCATTATAACAAAAGAGATTTAAAAAAACACAAACTGCAAACGTTTGCTTGCATCGATGCTACTTTCATAACCCGAAATCCGGTCGAGCCTTACATTAAAGAAACTGCATCTCCGAAAAAGCAGCAGAAACAAACTGTTACTTACTTACAAGAAAAATAGAACACAAAAATGAAATAAAAGGGGACATGGAACATATTTCACATCTTCTTGTCACCAGGCTTGACAACTACGTCCCCTTGGCTTCTAACTCGCTACTGACACTCATCCCAACTTATGTATGGAAATAGAATACAGCGACCCCAAAATACATTTCCTTCCAAGAAGGCTTTCTGAGTGTTGTAGTTTTTTTTTCTCCCGAATGCTTCCACTCCTCCTTTCAAATTTAGAGTATCACTTGAAACTCTTTCTGTATTGGGAACCTGCTCATACAGCCAGACAGTTTCTGGATGGGTAAATGAACGTATAAACTTGAGTTTTTTTTATGAGACGCATTCTGTTATGTGCCACTGGAATGTATGCTTAGTGTCGAGCAGTTCCATTTAATGGCAAAGCATCTTTCCATTTTTTTTCGCTTTTGTAACTGTATGAATTTACTGAAACGCACAGGATAATTTTTTTATTATTATTTTTTCGATTTGTACTAGAGGAATAATAATGGATTCATTTGAACTGAGATTTATTCCTTCAAACTATATTTTAAAATTATTAAAAATCGTTAATTGAATTTACTTAAACTCGTTTCTTCTTCTTTGGTATTTTCGTTTAATGAAATTGAAAATAAATAACATTAAAATTTCACCAAAAAGTACAAAAACTAATACATTTTATTACAATTTAATTCACTTTTAAATTAAATTAATAAAAAAAATTTTAAAACTACCTAATATAAATGTCCAATATAAAAGCTAAGGCTTAATTTAAATGTTATCAATTAAATGGGTAAACGAACTTATAAACGTGAGTTTTTTTTATAAGACGCATTCTGTTATAGCCAAAATAAAAACTGTAAACCTTTAGTGTAACAGTTGCATTATTTCTTTTTGTTTTTCATTTTATATTTAATTTTTTTTTTAGTTTTTTTAATTTTAATGAAATTGAGTAAACTGAGTTTTTCGAGTGAAATTGTTTTCTCCAGTGAACAAATAAAAAAAAACTGTTTGTAATAAAATTTCTTTTAAATCCAAGTTAATAAAAATAAAAACCGTTTCACTGTCATTTGTTATTTCTTTTGCTTCATAACCATCCCATATTAATAAAAAAGAGTTTTTCCTTTATGTCGATCTTTTGACGGCATAATAACAAAGAGATTAAAAAGCCCAAACTGCAACGCGTTTGCTTGCTTCGATACTACTTTCATAACCTGAAATCCCGGTCGAGCCTTACAGTTAAAGAAACTGCATTTTGCGAAAAAGCAGCCAGAAACAAAACTGTTACTTACTTACAAGAAAAATAGAACGCAAAATAAAATAAAAGGGGACGTGGAACATATTTCACATCTTCTTGTCACCAGGCTTGACAACTACGTCCCCTTGGCTTCTAACTCGCTACTGACACTCATCCCAACTTCTTATGTATGGAAATAGAATACAGCGACCCCAAAATACATTTCATTCCAAGGAGCCTTTCTGAGTGCTGCAGTTTTTTTTTCCTGAATTCTTCCACTCCTCCTTTTCATAAATTTAGAGTATCACTTGAAACTCTTTCTGTATTGGGAACCTGCTCATATAGCCAGACACTTTCTGGATGGGTAAACGAACGTATAAACTTGAGTTTTTTATGAGACGCTTTCTGTTATGTGCCACTGTAATGTATGCTTAGTGTCGAGCAGTTGCATTTAATGGCAAAACATCTTTCCATTTGTTTGGCTTTTTTGTAACTGTAAGAATTCGCTGAAACGCACAGGATAATTTTTTGTATTATTCTTTTTATTTGTACTGATGTGAAATAATGGATTCCTCTAAATTAATTTCCTGAAACTAGATTTAAAATTATTAAAAATCATTGATTGAAATGACTGTATACCTTTTTCAAATCTTTTCGTACTTTAAACTAAATGACATTAAAATTTCATAAAAAAGTAGTATCATTCGATGCAATTTAATCCATTTAGATGGAAATGACATGCATTTTAAATACTACCTCATGTAAACGGGCTACTACCTACGGGCTTAATTTAAATGCCTCCAATTTGGATGGGTAAACAAAAGTATAAGCTTGAGTTTTTTTTTGAGACGCATTCTGTTATGTGCCAGTAGAATGCATGCGTAGTGTCGAGCAGTTGCATTTAATGGCATAGCATCTTTTCATTTTTTTACTTTTGTAACAGTATGAATTCGCTGAAAGGCACAGAATAATTTTTTTTAATATTATTATTTAGATTTGTACTGAAGGAAAAATAATGGATTTATAAAAGTAATGGATTGGTCGTGATTTATTCCGTAAATCGAGATTTCTTTCCGTTATCGAGATTTATTTTTAATAATTTTTATACTATATTTAAAAATTATTAAAAATTGTTAATTGAAATGACAGTAAACCTCTTTAAAACTTTTCGTTTCTTAAAACAAAATGGTATTAAAATATCAAAAAGTATATATTTGTGCAATTTAACCAATTTTGTTTAAAATGAGATGAATTTAAATGCTACCTAATGTAAATGCTACGGGTTTAAATTAAATGCCATCAATTTTGATGGGTAAACGAACGTATAAACTTGAGGGTTTTTTTTTTTTATGAGATTCATTGTGTTATGTGCCAGTAGAATGTATGCTTAGAGTCGAACAGTTGCATTTAATGACGAAACATCTTTTCTATTTTTTTGCTTTTGTAACTGTATGAATTCGCTGAAACGCACGGATAATTTTTTATTATTTTTATTTGTACTGAAGGATAAATAATTGGTCTGTAGAAATAAGGGATTCATCGAGATTTATTCCATGAAATTATATTTAACCGTTATTAAAAATTATTAATTGAAACGACTCCATACCTTTTTAAATCATTTCGTTTCTTTAAACCAATTAACATTAAAATTTATATTCAACGCAATTTTAATCAATTTTAAATAAAATGTCGAATTTTAAATACTACCTATTATAAATGTCCAATGTCAATTCTACCGGATTAATTTAAATGCCGCCAATTTATCACGTGTCGTACTTTAAATAACATATATGTTTGGTTTGGTTTGGTTTGGTTTATTGCTCTATGGTCATTTTGTGCACATTTTAAGCTAATTTTACTTTTTTAGACAGTTTCTGAATGGGTAAATGAACGTACAAACTTGAGTTTTTTTTATGAGACGCATTCTGTTATGTGCCAGTAGAATGTATGCTTAGTGTCGAGCAGTTGCATTTAATGGCAAAGCATCTTTCCATTTTTTTATAACTGTATGAATTCGCTGAAAAGCACAGGATAATTTTTTATTATTGTTTTTCGATTTGTATTAGAAGAGTAATAATGGATTCATCTGTACTGAGATTTTTATACCGAAAACTATATTTAAAAATTATTAAAAATCATTAATTGAATAACTGTAAACCTTTTTAAATCTTTTCGTTTTCTTTAAACTAAATAATATTAAAATTTCATTAAAAAAAGTTTATATTTGATGCAATTTAATCCACTTAAATTATTTTACACATAACTTTTAAATACTACCTGACGTAAATCTGTGATGTAATTGCTAGAGCTTAATTTAAATACCACCAATTTATCACAAATCAAATTTTAAATAACATAGATGTTTGGTTTGGTTTGTCACTTTATGGTCCTTTTGTTCAAACTTTAGGCTAATTAGACCGAGATCTACATTTTAACGTGGATTCCAAATCATTACTGGTGCTACTACACCGCATTGCATCACTGTGTCTAGAGCTGAATTACATCTATACAGTTTGGGAATGATGTGGGAGAAATTGAATGCACACATGATGGAGGCGGGATAACTTTCGCAAAATTCTGTTTTCAATGTACAGAATCTTCCCAATGAGGAAACCTTTTACAAAACAGTAGAGAATATCAAAAAATTTAAATTTAAAAATGGGCGATATGAAATGCGAGAATATATAAATTATATAATTAGACTAGTTTCCGTGGCACTCTACAATCATATGAGACCGGGACTTACGTCTTAAAGTGGATTCCGAACTACTATAAACATCCATGCCATCCTACAATATTCTACATTTGAAGCTCCAGGTACGAAAGGCCAGAGTGCTAGCTAATTGGCCATCAGGCAGTCATCGATGTTTGAAGCCGAAAGATTCGTTAAATATGTCTCATGATTGCTGATATTTTGCCTAGAGGCCAAAAAAGTTACAGATTTTGATTACTTACATATCGAAATATAATAACAATATCTTAAATTAAAAAACTTTTTAAATTTTTAAAAAATCTAAAAAGTATATAAGTTATATGTGTTTAGTAGAGAATTATATGTAACAGAATTATTATCCTTATAGTGATGATAAGTTCTACCAAGTTTTACCCTAACTTTAAATAGCGTGTTGATCTATTTTGAAATTGTTAAATCACGTTTGATTTATTTAGATGCAATTTTATAATTTAACACGATATTAATCCTATTCACAAGAGACAAATATTTCATCAGAAAGTTCGAGCATTATTGAAATTGATAATGGTCACTGGAGATCATTCCCATTCCAGTTGACATCAAGGCAAAATGACAAAATAGAGTCTCCTGGGATTTTAAGTCAAAATTCGTTTCGCCAAAGTGCACCATGAAAAGAGTTGCAATTGCAAGTGAATTGAATTGCAAAAGGGTACAAAAAAAAAAAAATTTGTGTTATTACATTTGGCGATATATTGCTTAGCTGGCGTCACAAAAAGGCACCAAATCCCAATAGCCCCTATTTTGCAATTTGGCCGACATTAATATTTAGTTTAGTTAAAGTTGTTGAATTTAAATCATTAAAAGGAAATTTTATTAAAATGCATTATCTCATTTGCTACTTACGATAAAAAAAAATTTAATACTCTTTAAATAATTCTATTAAAACAAATTCCGAATTAATTAATTAATTACGAATGCAGTTATCATGATTAAATACATGAAATTATTTACTTACTACACATTTTTAAAACATCTCATTTTTTTTATAAGATATTATAAAAGCAGTAAAAGATTTTACGTTCAACTTGCATAAAATGCTTGCAAGAAAATTACATTAGCATTTAGTTACATTAGAAAATTAAATTTAATTCATAAAAATTATAATCAATTTTTTTAATGCCTTATTTTGGAAAAATAAACATTTGTTTTCATTACAAAAATTTGAAGTTGTTTTCTGGTGCTGTTTTTTGGTGTACTCGAAATAAATTAAGAACTAATCACATAAATAAATAAACGGTTTCCAAATATGAAACAACAATAACTTCAACACTAAATTATTCTACTAGATTAAATTCAGTAATATTTTAACATGATCAACATTAGAAAAATTAAATTTAACTGTCTCTGAATCACTTTTTTTTATGTCTTAGTTTTGGAAAAATACATTTGTTTTCTTCACCAAACAATTTGAAATTGTTTACCGATGCTGTTTTTGGCTGCATGTCTAAATAAATTTTGAACTAATCATATAAATAAATGAACGGTTTACAAATATGAAACAATAATAAATTCAACACTGTAAATAATTCTACTGAATTTAATTCAATAGTGCATTATTAATTTATTTTAAATTTTTTTAATTACTTCAAATATTAACTAATACATATTTTAATAATAATAATTTTAATATAATAAATAATTATAAATAATAAATAATTTAAATAATTATAATTTAATAATTTATTAGATGGTTCACAATTTTCTTTCTTGGACACTCTCTCTCTCTCTCTCTTTGTAAGCTTTTAAGAACAACAATTTTATCTTAAATTTGATCCAGCTATTGTATATAGCTGAAATCTTATAATATAATATATATATATATATATATATATATATATAATATAAATAATAAATAATTTAAATATATAAGATTTAAGCTATATACAATAGCTGGATAACTGAAATTATATATATATGTTTGAAGAATGACACTAGTATCTATCAACCTCTAAATTTATTTATCCTTATAATATACAATAATTTTTCAGCTGACAGGAGCGTGGTAAATTTATGAAGACACTTGTTGTAAAACCACAGATTTTCTGCTCGATGCGAGACATGATGTATTGCATCAAACATTCATTTCTGCCACGTTAGGTTTTGACAAGATGTGATCTCGATCAATCAGAATCAATCACTACTTTCATCTCTATTTTGATTCTGTGCTGCAAGTTCTATGCACTGAGCCTTAAAACTTGAATGGATGTGGTCAATCCTCTAAAACTCTTTCGAAATTTTGAAACGTCATTTATCTTTAATAGATGCACTATTCAAATTTATACATAGAGAGTTACATCTCGGTAATCTCTCATATTAATAGATGCTCTAGATAAATATTTCTATAGAAAGAGTTGCATGTCAGTAATATCCTTGTCTCCTCTATTTTTATATATATGTCAGATTTTAACTCTTTTTAAAGTATCTCTTTTTTATTATTTTGTATATTTTATTTCATTGTTTTGTATATTTTATTTCATTATTTTGTATATTTACTTAATTTTTTTATATTTCAATGAGCATTTCATAAAATTTAAATTGCTCATTTAATGAAATACAGTAAAAATTACATTAAAAACAAATACGATTATAATTTTAATTGCGTGTATTTTATAATTTATTAATTCAAATTAATAATTTAAATTTTTAATATCAAATTGTAAAATTATAAACTGCAAATTGTAAAAACCATATTATGAAACTTTATTATTATAAAACTATTATATTTATTATAAAACTTTAAATTATAAATAAAAATACAATGCGCTGAGGTAGAAGTCCTGATGGAAAAATTTAACTATATAAGAATAAAATACTTAAATTACTATAATTATTCGAAAAAAATTATTGTTTAAAATTAATTTAAGTTTTAAAAAGTTTTCGAACAATTACACTCACTGACGGACTCTTTTTTATAATTTGTTGATACAATATCAGCATTTAAATTTAAAAATAAATGACAAATGTGGAAAATTTATTGAAATAGAATAATCTCCTTGAAACTGACATCGAAATCATCCCCTTGAAATTGAATAATCTTCTAGAAACTAACATTACTACTTTATTGATTCAATAGTCCCATGGTAGAACAATGCCGTCGCTGCCTACTGGCAGATTTTTAGACGAGAAATGTTTTTTTTTTACGAGGTGAGGTTTCAGCCCTATATCCATGTTAGACAGGGGCCTACAGTTTAAGGTGGATTCCAAACCACTACAAGAAGATATGGTAAACCCCGGGACTATAATACTAAGCTGTCGCACCCAGAGCCAATCACTCGTCCATCAGACCCTAATAAAAAAAATACTACTTTTTGTAGTATTGTTCGAATTACATTCTTCTTTTAAATCATTATTTGCCATTAGTAAAAAATATATCTGCAAAAAGAGTTATCATTTATTTCAATTTTAGTAGGACACAATTTTCAATCTTATTCATAAACTATTATCAACTCTTGATGCATTCCTATTAAAACATTCCATTGTCTGACTACTTTGACAGGTCAAGGTGAACAGACTAATACAAAATAAATAAATCCAATCAAAACCAAATACCACACCATCTAATGGATTGAAATGAATTTTCACACATATATTTCTATTTAACGCGCCAAGTTAAGTGCTCTTGCTGATGGTCAGCAGCCTTAAATGGGCTATCGACATCACATATTAATTACGACATCTTTGGAATGTGTAGTAATGGAAACAAAAGGAAAAAGAGGGAGACAGAGGAATCTCTATATTTATCACTGCAAGCGAAAATAAATCTATGAAAATTCGGCACAGTGGAAACAAACGCGCATCCGAAAAAGATCGATGACTCATTTGAGGTGAAACACTAACAAGATTGGTGTATGAAAGATACACAAGAAAGTCACGTGACACCGAGGCAAACACAAAGAAGACCACCTCGGAGAGTTGGCAGGAAAACAATGGATGAAAAATTTTCCAACACAAAGATCTTTTGATGATTACTGTTACGAGTGAAAAATACCAAATGAAGTATTCCGTGTAATAAACAATACTTTAGTTCTTTGTATTTTCTATTTACTGAAAAATAAATAGAAAATAAAAAAATCTTACTGTTAGAAACATTACGCATTTTGTTAGATGATGGTGAAAATTTATTTCCACAGAACTTAACTTGTTTTATTATTATTATTTCTAGATGTTTTATGGAATAGGTGTGATTAAATGGATATTTGTTTGGATGTTCACAGTCATAAATTGCATTTTCAAATATTTTAATGCTTTTGAATAATGCTTTTTTGTTATTATTATGATGTTGTTTCATATTCCACATGATAGACAGTAACATCCAGACAAGGACCAAGACACAATGTGGTCTCAAGAAAGGGGGCAGCTTCTGTTGTGATGGAGCACCCGTAGATAGAAGTCTGTCTTGGCTCTATAGTGCTGACATTTTGCGGGTAGGGTTTTCAGGTTTAAAGTGAATTCCAACCACTGAAAGCACTCATGTCGCTGCCGGTACTCGAACACATAACCAGTGGCACTGGACACCAGTCACTCGGCCATCAAGGGCACAATACAAACTACTATTATCTTGTTTTTGTAATATTGTTCGCATTACAGTCTTCTTGAAGCAATTCTTAGACATAACCCTTTTTAAAAATAAATTTTTACTTATCATTTAATTCAGTTTTAAAAGTACGATCCAACATTCTTTTAAACTTATCTATTAATTATTGTCTACTTTCACCTATTAGTAGTTTGCTTTCTTACATTCCACTGTCTTAATACAACAATAGGTCAAAAGGGTGAACAGCCACAGACTAACAAAATAAATAAATCAATCAAAATCAACTACACACATTTTCTCGCCATCTAATGGATTAAAATGAACTTTTCACACATATATTTTCATTTCGCGCCACGTTAAGTGCTCTTGCTGATGGTCAGCAGCGTTAAATGGACCATTGACATCATAAACTTAATTACGACATCTTTGGAATGTGTAGTAATGGAAACAAAAGGAAAACAAAGGAGACAGAGGAAGTTCTATATTTATCACTATAAGCGAAAATAAATCTATCAAAAAGGGCGACACAGTGGAAACAAACGACAAAAGATCGATGACTCATTTGAGGCGAAAGACAAACAAGATTATTGTGTGAAAGATAGACAAGAAAATCACTTGATACCGAGGCAAACACAAAGAAGACACCTCGGAGAGTTGGCAGGAAAACAATGAATGAAAAATTTTCCAACACAAAGTTCTTTTGATGATTACTGTTACGAGTAAAAATACCAAATGAAGTATTCTGTGTTATAAACAATGCTTTGTCTTTTGTTCTTTTTCTTTTTTTTTACTGAAAAATGAATAGGGAATGAAAAACTATGTTACAGTTAGAAACAACACGCATTTTTTAGATGATGGTGGACATTTATGTTTTTTTTTTATTATAATTATTTCTTGGTGGTTTATGTAATAGGTGTGATTAAATGGACATTTTTTAAAACAATAATTGTCATAAATTTTGTTTGTAATTATTTTAAAGTTTGTGAAGGATTTGTTAATTTTATCCTTTTTGTTATTCTTACTGTGTTGTTGTTTCTTATCCCACATGGTTGATAAAAAACATCGAGACCAAGTCCAACAATTTATGTGTTCTCATGAAAGGAGAGAAAGGGTGTCAGGCAGCTTCTGTTACAATGAAGCACCGATAGATAGAAGTCTGACTTGGCTCCATGATGCTGCCTTTTACTTGGTAGAGTTGTCAGCCCTACGCCCAAGTTATATTGGACCGTGATCTACGTATTAAAGTGAATTACAAACCATTGTAAACACACACATAGCGCTGCCGGTACTCGAACTCGTAACCAGTTGCGCTAAGCATCAGTCACTTGGCCATCAAAGCTCTAATACAAATAACTAATGTCTTGTTTTTTTAATATTGTTCGCATTACGGTCTTCTTGAAGCAATTCTTAACATAAGTAAAAACTTATTTTTTAAAAAAGCTATCGTTGAATTCAGTTTTAAAAATAGATCAAACAATTAATGATTAACTGTTCTCTAACTTTTGCCTGCATTTCCTAATAGTATTTTGCTTTCTTACGTTATGCTGTCTGAATATTTCAATATGTCAAAAGGGTGAACAGCAGCAGACTATTAACAAAATAAATAAATCCAATCAAAAGCAACTACCACACTTTCCTCTCACCATCTAATGGATTAAAATGAACTTTTCACACATACATTTTCATTTAAGCACCACGTTAAGTGCTCTTTCTGATGGTCAGCAGCCTTAAATGGGCCATCGACATCATAAACTTAATTACGACATCTTTGGAATGTGTAGTAATGGAAACAAAGGAAAAAGTGGGAGACAGAGGAAGTTCTATATTTATCTCTACAAGCGAACATAAATCTATCAAAGGGCGGCACAGTGGAAACATCCGAAAAAGATCGATGACTCATTTGAGGCGAAAGACTAAAAGATTGCAGTATTATGAAAGATACAGGATAAAATCACGTGACACCGAGACAAACACAAAGAAGACACCTCGGAGAGTTGGCAGGAAAACAATGAGTGAAAAATTTTCCAACACAAAGCTCTTTTGATGATTGTGGTTAAGACTAAAAATACCAAATGAAGTATTCCATGTGATAAACAATGTTTTGTTTTTTTCTTTCTACTGAAAAAGGAATAGGAAATAAAAAACAATATTACGGTTAGAAACATTATGCATTTTGTTGGATGATGGTGGAAATTTATTTCCACAGTGTTTAAGGTGCTTATTATTATTTCTATATGTAAGAGGTGGGATTAAATGGATAATCTTTTAGAACATTTATGGGCATAAATAATATTTTAACTATTTTTCTTTTGAATGATTTATTAATTTTATCCTTTTGTCATTCTTATTATGTTGTTGTTTCGTATTCCACTTGGTAGAGCTATGCCAACATTTGATCAAGTCCAAGAACTGGTGATTTCTCATGGAAGGTGAGAGGGGGGGGCAGCTTTTGTTGAGATGGAGCACCCGCAGATAGAAGACGACTAAGCTGCATAGTGTTGACTTTTTACGGATTGTAGTTGTTAGTGCTAGAATTAGAGTTGCCATCCCTACTCCCAAAGCTTTGCAGCCATATTAGACCGGAATCTACTGCTTAAAGTAGATTGCGAACCATTGCAAACATCCGTAACACCCCCGCGATTTGAATCCATAACTTGTAGCACCAAGCGCCAGTCTTCCATCAGGTAAAATACGATCTTATTTTTTCTAATATTTTCTCATTGCATTCTCCATCCTGGCGATGGCATGGATGTTTGTGAGTGGTTTGAAATCCATGTTATGTTAGCCACTAGGTGTACACAAAATGACCGTAGAGTGACAAACCAAACAATTATATTCTTCTTTGAAGTAAATCTTAAACATAAGTAAAAACTTATTTTTAAAAAGAGTTATCATTTAAATCAGTTTTAAAAGTGAGACCAAAAAAATTTTTAAACTTATCCATTAGTTATTGTCTAACTTTTGCCTATTGGTATTTTGCTTTATTACGTTCCATTGTCTGAATACTTCAATAGGTCAAAAGGGTGAACAGCAGCAGACTATTAACAAAATAAATAAATCCAATCAAAATCAACTACCACACTTTCCTCTCACCCTCTAATGGATTAAAATGAACTTTTCACACATAAATTTTCGTTTAACGCGCCCCCGTTCAGGGCTCTTGCTGCTGGTCAGCAGACTTAAATGGGCCATCGACATCATAAACTTAATCAGGACATCTTTGGAATGTGTAGTAAGGAAACAAAGGAAAGAGGTAGACCGAGGAAGTTCTATATCATCTATCAAAAAGGCGACACAGTGGAAAAGAACGCACATCCTTAAAAAGATCGATGACTCATTTGAGGTGAAAGACTAACAAGATTGGTGCAGTATGAAAATACACAAGAAAGTCACGTGATACAGAGGCAAACACAAAGAAGACACCTCGGAGAGTTGGCAGGAAAACAATGAATGAAAAATTTTCCAACACAAAGCTCTTTTGATGATTACGGTTGCGAGTAAAAATACCAAATGAAGTATTTCGTGTTATAAACAATGCTTTAGTTCTTTGTATTTTTCTTTTTACTAAAAAAAAGAATAGGAAATAAAAAACAATGTTACTGTTAGAATGTTGTCTAGAATGTTGGATGATGGTGGAAATTTATTTCCACAGTATTTAAGGTGTTTTTATTATTAATTCTAGAGGGTTTATGTAATAGGTGTGACTAAATGGATATTTTTTTTTTAGAATATTCATTGTCATAAATTGTATTTTTAATTATTTTAGTGCTTTGGGATGATTTATTAATTTTAAACTTATTTTGTTGTTGCTTCTTGGCCCACTTAAGAGATAGGTTCTTGGACTTGGTCTAAATGTTGCTATGTGGTCTCATTTAAGGAGGAAAGGGTGGGGGCAGCTCTAATTGTGATGGAGCACGCGTAGTTAGATGTCTGATTTGGTACCATGATGCAGGCGTTTTATTGTAAGGTGTCGGCCCTACGTCCAACGCTGTACAGTCTATTAGACCGGTACCTACGAATTAAAGTGGATTCCGAACCATTGCAAACACTCATGGTGCTGCAGGTACTGTATCCCATAACCAAAGGAACTGCACCAGTCACTCGCCCATGAAGGTCCCAATACAAACAATTACTCTCTTGTTTTTTGTAATATTGGTGGCATTACATTCTTCTTGAAGACGTATGTAAAAACTTATTGTTTAAAAGAGCTATCATTTAATTCAATTTTAAAAGTTAGATCAAAATCCTTTTTAAAACTGTCCAATAATTACTTAAATATTGCCTATTAGTGTTTAACTTTCTTACATTCCAGTGCTTAGTTACTTCAATAGATCAAAAGGGTAAACAGCCGCAGACAAAGAACAAAATAAATAAATCCAATCAAAAATCAACTACCACACTTTGCTCTCACCATCTAATGGATTAAAACGAACTTTTCACACATAAATTTTCATTTAACGCGCCACGTTAAGTGCTCTTGCTGATGGTCAGTAGCCTTAAATGGGCCACCGACATCATAAACTTAATTGCGACATCTGAGGAATGCGTAGTAATGGAAACAAAGGAGAGATCAAGACGGAGAAAGTTCTGTATTTATCACTACAAGCGAAAAATAAATCTATCAGAAGGCGGCACAGTGGAAACATCCCAAAAAGATCGATGACTCATTTGAGGTGAAAGACTAACAAGATTTGTGTATGAAAGATACACAACAAGAAAGTCACGTGACACCGAGGCAAACACAAAGAAGACACCTCGGAGAGTTGGCAGGAAAACAATGAGTGGAAAATTTACCAACTCAAAGCTCTTTTGATGATTACGTTTACGAGTAAAAATACCAAATGAAGTATCCCATGTGATAAACAATACTTTAATTGTTTGTCTTTTTACTGAAAAATGAATAGGAAAAATATCAATGTTACTGTTAAAAACGTTACGCATTTTGTTAGATGAGGGTGTAAATTTATTTCCGCAGTCCAATGTTTAATTATTATTATTATTTTTATTATTAATTCTAGATGTTTAATGTCATGGGTGGGATTAAATGGATATTTTTAGAACATTTATGATCATAAATTATATTTATAATTATTTTAGAACTTTTTGAATGATTTATTAATATTAACCTTTTTTGTTATTCTTCTTATGTTGTTGTTCCTATTCCACTTGATACACAGCACCATTTAGACCAGGTCCAAGAACCCGTCTGGTCTCATGGAAGCCGGGAAAAGGAGAGGGACAGTTTCCGTTGTGATGGAGTATTCGTAGGTAGAAGTCTGAGTTGGCTACATGGTGCTGAATTTGGACTAGATCGAGTTGTGAGCCCTACGCCCAATGCTCTACAAACATATTAGATAGGGGCCTACGGCTTAAATTGGATTTTAAACCACTGCAATATCTATGACACCTCTGGGACCTTTTTAAAACTGTCCAATAATTACTGTCTTAAATATTGCCTGCTAGTGTTTAGCTTTCTTAAATTCCATTGCTTGGCTAATTCAATAGGTCAAAAGGATAAACAACCGCAGACTAATAACAAAATAAATAAATCCAATCAAAAATCAACTACCACACTTTGCTCTCACCATCTAATGGATTAAAATGAACTTTTCACACTTACATTTTCATTTAAAGCGCCACGTTAAGTGCTCTTGCTGATGGTCAGCAGCCTTAAAATGGGCCATCGACATCATAAACTTAATTAGGACATCTTTGGAATGTGTAGTAATGGAATTAAAGGAAAAAGTGGGAGACAGAGGAAGTTCTATATTTATCACTACAAGCGAAAATAAATCTATCAAAAGGTGGCACAGTGGAAACATCCCAAAAAGATCGATGACTCATTTGAGGCGAAAGACTAACAAGATTGCAGTATTATGAAAGATACAGGATAAAATCACGTGATACAGAGACAAACACAAAGAAGACACCTCGGAGAGTTGGCAGGAAAACAATGAATGAAAAATTTTCCAACACAAAGCTCTTTTGATGATTACCGTTACAAGTAAAAATACCAAAAAAATGAAGTATTCCATGTTATAAACAATACTTTAATTCTATTTTCTTTTACTGAAAAATGAATAGGAAATAAAAAACGATGTTGCTGTTAGAGACATCACGCATTTTCTAGGATGATGGCGGAAATTTATTTCTATAGTGCTAAATGTGTTTTTATTATAATTATTATCGCTAGATGTTTTATGGAATATCTGGGAATAAATGAATATCGCTAATGGTCATAAATTCTGTTTGTAATTATTTTAAAGCTTTTGAATGATTTATTAATTTTAAACTCTTTGTTATTCTGATTATGTTTATGTTTGATATCACACTTGATAGACAGCAACATCCACTGTAAGTACAAGACCTCTTATGGTCTCAGGGAAGGAGGGAAAAGGGGAGGGCAGTTTCTTTTTGTGATGGAGTACCCGTAGATAGAAGTCCGACTTGGCTAGAAGATGTTGACTTTTTACGGGGTAGAGTTCTCAATCCAACGCTGTGCAGTCATATTAGTCCTCAACCTACGGCTTAAAGTGGATTCCGAACCACTGCAAAAGACCCATGGGCCTGCCGTACTCTAACCCCGTAACCAGTGGCACTATGCACCAGTCACTCGCCCTTCAAGGAACCAATACAAATTACTACTATTTTCTTTCTTTTGTAATATTGTTCGCATTACAGTCCTCTTGAAGCAATTCTTACGCATAAGTAAAAACCTATCTTTAAAAGATCTGCCATTTAAATCAGTTTTAAAAAATAGGATTAAACAATTTAAATATATTCAATAACTTTAGTTTGCATTCCCTATTAGTATTTTGCTTTCTTATATTTTATTGTTACATTTTATTTCAATAGGTCAAAAGGGTGAATAGCCGCAGACTGATAACAGAATAAATAAATCCAATCAAAATCAACTACCACACTTTGCTCTCTCACCATCTAATGGATTAAAATGAACTTTTCACGCAACATTAAGGGGCCCACGTTAAGTGCTCTTGCTGATGGTCAGCAGCCTTAAATGGGCCATCGACATCATAAACTTAATTAGGACATCTTTGGAATGTGTAGTAATGGAAACAAAGGAAAAGAGAGAGACAGAAGAAGTTCTATATTTATCCCTACAAGCGAAAATAAATCTATCAAAAAGGCGGCACAATGGAAACATCCGAAAAGATCGATGACTCATTTGAGGTGAAAGACCAACAAGATTCGTGTACGAAAGATACACAATAACTGCACGTGATACCGAGGCAACACACAAAGAAGAGGAGTGTTGGCAGGAAAACAATGAGTGAAAAATTTTCTAACACAAAGCACTTTTGATGATGACGGTTGCGAGTAAAAAATACCAAATGAATTATTCTATGTAATAGACAATACTTTGTCTTTTTGTTTCTACAGAAAAATTAATACGAAATAAAAAACAATGTTGCGGTTAGAAACATTACGCGTTTTGTTGGATGATGATGGAAATTTATTTCCACAGTACTTAACGTGTTTTTATTATTAAGTATTTCTAGATGTTTTATGTAATAGTTTTGATTGAATGGATAATTTGGGGGACGTTCGTAGTCATAAATTGTATTTGCAATGATTTTAAAGCTTTTAAATTATTTATTAAAGTTATTTATTTATTCTTATGTTGTTGTTACTTATCCAATTTGATAGGCAGCAACATCTAGAAGTCCAAGAACTTATGTAGTCTCATGGAAGGCGAAAAAAGAGGGAGGTAGCTTCTGTAGTGATGGTGCATTCGTAGGCAAAGTCTTGTTGTTTACGGGATAGGGTTGTCAGCCCTACGAACAACGTTCTTTAGTCATATTAGACCGGGACCTACGCCTTAAAATGGATTCCTACATCCCATGGAGCTGCGGAGAATCGAACACATGACACCTAGGGCTAGAGGAACAGGTCATTCGACCATCAGGTCGCAATACAAACATCTACTGTCGTTTTTTTGTAATATTGATCCCATTACAGTTTTGAAGCAGTTCTTAGACGTAAGTAAAAACTTATCTTTAAAGAGAGCTATCTTTTAATTCAGTTTTAAAAGTAAGATCAAACAATTTTTAAATTTATCCAGTAATTAATGTCTATCTTTTGCCTATTAGTAGTTTGCTTTCTAAGAAAGCATTCTACTAATAGACAAAGGTTAGATATTCTTTCTCTAAAGCATTCTATTCAATTGTCTGAATACTTCAATAGGTCAAAAGTATGAACAGCCACAAACTAATAACGAAATAAATAAATCTAATCAAAACCAACTAAACTTTCATTTAACGCCCCACGTTAAGTGCTCTTGCTGATGGTCAGAAGCCTTAAATGCACCATCGACGTCATAAACTTAATTAGAACGTCTGAGAAATGGTGGTAATGCAAACAAAGGAAAGAGAGGAATAAAGAGGAAGTTCTATATTTATCACTGCAAGCGACAATAAATCTATCAAAAGGCGGCAGAGTGGAAACAAACGCACCTCCGAAACAGATCTATGACTCATTTGAGGTGAAAGACTAACAAGATTGGTGTAGTATGAAAAATACACAAGAAAGTCACGTGATACAGAGGCCAACCCAAAGAAGACACCTCGGAGAGTTGGCAGGAAAACAATGAATGAAAATTTTTCCAACAGAAAGCTCTTTTGATGACGGTTACGAGTAAAAATACCAAATGAAGTATTCCGTGTAATAAACAATACTTTGTCTTTTTCTTTTACTGAAAAATGAATAGGAAATAAAAAATAATGTTACTGTTACAAACATTAAGCATTCTGTTGGATGATGGTGGAAATTTATTTCCACAGTATTTAGGTGTTTATTATTATTATAATTTCTAAATGGTTTATGTAACAGGTGCGATTAAATGGATATTTTTCGGGATGTTCGTGGTCATAAATTGCATTTATAATTAATTTCAAGCTCTTAAATTATTTATTAATTTTATCCTTTTTTTATTCTTATTTTTCTGTTGTTTCGTATTCCATTTGGCAGACAGCAAGATCTAGACCAAATATAAGAATCCATGTGGTCTCATTGAAAATGGAAAGGGTGGGGCTGGTTTTATTGTGATGGAACACCCGTAGATAGACTGGCTCCAGATAGACAGCAAGATCTAGACCAATTTTAAGAATCTATGTGGTCTCATTGAAAAAGGGAAATGGGTGAGGCAAGTTTTGTTGTGATGGAGCACCCGTAGATAGACTGGCTTCATAATGCTGACTTTTACGGGGTAGGGTTATCAGGCCTAAGCCCAAACTCTCTACAGTCATATTAGACAAAGACCTACGGATAAAAGTGGATTCCGAACCAATGTAAACACCCACGGCACTGCCGGTACTGAGCCTGTAGCCGCTGGCACTGAGAAATCGTAACTCCGCCATCCAGTCCACAATGCAAACTACTACTATCTAGTTTTTCGTAATATTGTTCGCATTACAGCCTTCTTGAAGCAATTGCTACACATAAGTGAAAACTTATTTTTTTAAAACAGCTATCATTTAATTCAGTTTTAAAAATAAGACCAAAAATTTTTTTTTTTTATATTTATCCATTAATTATTGTCTAAATTTTGGCTATTAGTAGTTTGTTTTCTTACATTTCTTACAGTCTTCTTAGTGTCTGAATACTTCAATAAGTCGAAAGGGTGAACCACCGCACACTAATAACAAAATAAATAAATTAATCCAATCAAAATCAACTACCACGCTTTCCTCTCACCATCTAATGGATTAAAATGAACTTTTCACACATTAATTTTCATTTAAAGCGCCACGCTAAGTGCTCTTGCTGATGGTCAGCAGCCTTAAATGGGCCATTGACATCATAAACTTAATTAGGACATCTGAGGAATGTGTAGTAAGGGACACAAAGGAAAAAGAAGGAAACAGAGGAAGTTCTAAATTTATCACTACAAGCGAAAATAAATCTATCAGAAGACGGCACAGTGGAAACAAACACACATCCAAATAAGATCGATGACTCATTTGAGGTGAAAGACTAACAAGATTGGTGTAGTATGAAAGATACACTAGAAAGTCACGTGATACCGAGGCAAACACAAAGAAGACACCTCGGAGAGTTGGCAGGAATGCAATGAATGAAAAACTTTTCAACACAAAGCTCTTTTAATGATTACGGTTACGAGTCAAAATAACAAATGGAGCATGTAATAAACAATACTTTGTCTTTGTATTTTTACTGAAAAATGAATAGGAAATAAAAAAACAAGGTTACTGTTAGAAACATTACCCATTTTGTTGGATGATGAGAGAAATTTATTTCCCTAGTATTTAAGGTGTTTTTATTATTATTTTTTTTCTAGATAGTATATGTAATAGGTGGGATTAGATGGATATTTTTTGTGCCATTTTTGGTCATAAATTGTATTTGCAATCATTTTACAGCTTTTAAATTATTTATTAATTTTACCTGTTTTGTTATTCTTATTATGATGTTGTTTCGTATTCCACTTGGCAGACAGCAACATCTAGACCAAGTCCAACAATTTTTGTGGTCTCATGGAATGAGAGAAGGGGAGGGCGGCTGCTTCTGTTATGATGGAACACCTGTAGGTATAAGTCTGACTTGGCTCCATAATGCTAACTTTTTACATTAAGGTTGTCAGCCCTACGTCCAACGTTGTACAGTCATATTAGACCGGTATCTATGGCTTAAAGTGGAATCCGAAACTCTGCAAACACCCATGGTGCTGGCGGTAGTCGCACCCATAATCAGTGGCTCTGAGCACCAGACATTCGGCCATCACCGCCCCAATACAAATTACTACTATCTTGTTTTTAGTAATATTGTTCACATTACAGCCTTCTAGGAGCAATTCTTAGACATATGTTAAAATTAAAAGTAGATCCAAACAATGTTTTAAAACTTATTCATCATCTATTGCCTAACTTTTGCCTGCATTCCGTATTAGTATTTTGCTTTCCTACATTCTAATGTCTGACTACTTAACATAGGCCAAAGCGGCAAACAGCCGTAGACTAATAACAAAATAAATAAATCCAATCAAAATCAACTAACACGCTTTCCACTCACCATCTAATGGATTAAAATGAACTTTTCACACAAACATTTTCATTTAAGCACCACGTTAAGTGCTCTTGCTGATGGTCAGCAGCCTTAAATGATCCAACGACATCATAAACTTAATTACGACATCTTTAGAAAGTGTAGTAATGGAAACAAAGGAAAGAGAGGAATACAGAAGAAGTTCTATATTTATCACTGCAAGCGAAAATAAATCTATCAAATGGCGGCAGAGTGGAAACAAACGGACATCCGAAAAAGATTGATGACCCATTTGAGGTGAAACACTAACAAGATTGGTGTACTATGAAAGATATGCAAGAAAGTCGCGTGACACCATGACAAACACCAAGAAGACACCTCGGGCAGTTGACAGGAAAACAATGAATGAAAAATTTTCCAACACAAAGATCTTTTGATGATTACGGTTATGAGTAAAAATACCACATGAAGTAGTTCATGTGATAAACAATGCTTTGAAAATAAAATTGGAAATAAAAACAATGTTACTGTTAGAAACATTAAGCGTTTTGTTGTATGCTGATGGAAATTTATTTCCACAGTATTTAAGGTGTTTATTATTATTATTATTTCTATATGTTTTATGTAATAGGTGGGATTAAATGGATATTTTTGGAACCTTCATGGTCATAAATTGTATTGTAATTATTTAAAATCTTTTTAATAATTTATTAATGCTATGCTTTTTCGTTATACTTGTTATTACTTTGCAAGGCATTTAGAATTAAGTAATACGAACAACTTTTAGTGTTTCTAAGAAAAAAATTTTTTTTTCAAATCATTAACTTGAGAATCATTCTATTCTGCGATATTCACTTACTATGAAAGTAAGAGTTCGCCATTCTGATAAATGAATGTTAATTTTTCTTTCGTTTCATTTTAATTTATATTGATTTCCACAAATATAACTCAATATAAAAACATGATTTTTACACAAATATAAAATTTTCTGAGTAGAATATTATGAACTCTTACAAATTTAATCAATTGAATTGAATTAATTAAAACCATTCAGAATGTATAATACTGATAATACTTAAATCCCACTTTCTTTTTTTCCAGTGCTTTAAGTAGATGCAATGTTTTAAATGAAACTTGTCCATTGTAAAGCATCTTAAATATGAATATTCATCAATATTAATTTAAATACGAATGAGATTTTCAAGGAAAAAATTAACACTAATTAAAACTAGATTTGGTTGTAAAATTAATGCTTCTTTTTTTTTCTTTCTTTTCAATCTTTTACATTTTTGTAAATCTAGATTTTGTAATTGGTACATTATTTCTGGACTAATACAAAAAAATGAAGTGAAGTGTTGTTATTCAAACCCGTGTGGTCAGAGTATCTTTTTCCACCTCAGAAGGAAAAGGACAATTAGAACCTTTTCAAAATAAAATTTGTAAATGCTTAAAAAAAATGTGTTATCGTAACAAAATAACAAAAAATATGATACAGTAATAATACATAATTTTTTAGATTTATAAAATATGTTATAAAATATAAGAATAATTCAAACTTTATTAATAAATTTTGTTAATTCTATCACTAATGTTGTTTATTTTACGTGAGGGATCAATTTGCTATTTAAAGTGATAAATTTTCTATTTAAAAATGATCAATATGCTGTTTCGACATGCTATTTAAAATGATCCTTTTGTTATTTCGATATGCTATTTAAAAGCGATCAATAAGCTATTTAAAAGTGCTCGATATGCTATTCCGATATGTCATTTAAAAATGATCAATGTGTTATTTCGATATGCTATTTAAAAGTGATCTATATACTATTTCGCTCTAAACTTTTAAATTTTAATAGTCGTCATAAAAATAAAAAGAATTTTTCTTCTTACACAAAACTTCCAGACTTTTGATTAAAAACCCCATTATGATTTTTTAAAATTTTAATTTATAATGATAATTAAAAATATACATGCTTATCCTTCTACTTGGTTGGTAGATGAATAATAATATAGAAAGAGAAAATAAATCTTCTGTCAAAAATTGTCTCGCTGGTTGTTTTGTTTACGGAAATACCCACCATAATCCTACTTCTGGAATGGTAACATTTATAACAGATGTCCGAAGTGCTAATCAACTCGTGCTCAACAAGGCAAACCAAAGACTTTAAGTGATTTTAAACTAGCACTTTAAAACCTTCTGGACAATGATTCCTAAACTCAACTGAGTAAAAGTGCTCATCAGAGAGCAGAAGGGCTCCTAAAGTGATATTATGGAAGCAATTATGTAACTATTTGGCTCTTCTTCATACAATGGCAGTTGATTAATATAAACGATCATGGCTGAGTGTGCTCCAAACAAACGATTTGTAAGTGACATTATCTTTTAAATAGATAATTAGATAAATTATTTGAAGCATCTAGGTAGACATTCATGGATCCCATCTGAAATCAACTGTGTAAACGCACTGTTGTAAAGGAGTAAATTGTCACATACATGATATCTATACAAAAAGGGATAAAGGGGGCAGTAAGGTATTCTATACGTATTAAGTATAAGGTATTCTACACGTATTAAGTATAAGGTATTCTATACCATCTTCTAAAAAAAATATATGCCTATTGCTCTTACGTCATTTGTAAGGACGAAAACTTTCTTTATCAGAAACTTTTTTAAATCTTTTTTTGATTTTGTGAATTCCTTTTATTATATTTTTGTGCTTACTTTTAAACATTGACGAATAATACTCTTAGAGGTTGTACAATAATTGTGTATTTCTCTTTTCTTTCATTTTTTTTCTTCTAAATTTAAATTATTTTTTATTTTATAAAATTATATTTCTTTTATTTTATTAAATTAGTTGTATGTTTTCCTTTATTATTATTTTTATGTTTTATTATTGTTTTTTTTTTTTCAAATCACTTTATGTATTCTTTCCGTGTATTGTTGTAAATATAATATGAATATCACATACTATTGTAAGGCCTACGAAGTGCACCACATAGGGCTTACAATATACGTTACTACGTTGTATATGGCTATATAAGGACGTTGTCCACACAATAAAAATAATATTTCAACATTTCAACACAAATAAAAAATTTAGAACATCCATTATTGTGGAAAAAAACATCATCTGTTGATATTTATATCACAAAATATGTTTATGTAAACAAAAACAATATTTAAAGATGTTAATTGAAACAGAGTGTAATTAATTAATTTATATGATCTATACTGATAACAACAAAAACATATTTATTTCTACGTCATGATACTAATGTTTCCTAAAAAAGACCCCCACAGCTGTAAAGTAGGAAGAAAATACATTCCTGAAAATTTTAAGACTAGAAAAAATATACAATTTGTATCCTGAATCTGCGCGAGAACTTCACACATTCTGTACACATGCGAGACATTCCCATCAAATACATTAAATCCACTCACTTTACAAAACAATGACTGCAAAGCACTCATTAAGCGAATTTTTAGACACTTGCAGGCGCATTAATCAAGTGAAATCATTGATTTTTTACTATTTATTATAAATTAATGGACTGAATAATTTATAAGTTGTTTTTCCTAGCTTTCTAATACATTTCCATAAATTCTTTAAGAAATAAATTTCAATCAGTATCGATTACCTTGGTGACTGATTGACTGATTTTGGTGACTGATTTGGTGACTCTTTTAGAATTCTCCGAATTCATTGACTTTTCCGAAATCCATTTTAACAAACCAATTAACTTTAAAATACATCCATCTGCCCCAAGTATGGAAAAGTTTGGTATTAAGAAGGGTGCAAATTACCTTTTCGATCGGAAACAAATAAAAGTTGCCACTCATTTAAGGAGAAAGAATGGTTAACTACCACTTCACCATTTTGGTGACTGATTCGTTCGAAATTGCATTTCAAGTTCTCTATTGATCAGTCAACAGAGGCGCTTCAGATCTGTATTGCCGAACTAATTCATTTACGGTTTCTGTTCCATTTATAACTGTTCTCGAGAGAGATCGCATTCGTTTGTTCGAATATTTTCTTAATAACATTCATCTCAATTCCAGAACCATTTGTCTCTTCTGCCTTTTTAATCTCATTTCTGATCAAGAGGAATCGAATGTAACAAATAAATCATTTGTGTGAATACATTTTCTATTATCTATGGAAGTGTTTATGTTTTCGTAATGCATTTTTCTCATTTTGATGTACTTTTTATTATTATTGTGGTTGAAATTTAAATTATTTTCTATGCATGAGTTTTATGATATTTGACATGTAAATTTTGTGAACTAATTTTTCTAGTAATATTTGTTCCATAAAGACATTCCATCGAGTGCCAGCAGTGGCATGGATGTTTGTAGTGTTTTGGAATCCCTTTTAAACCGTAGGGCACGGTCTAATATGGCCGTAGAGCTTCGGCGTAGGGCTGACATCCCTTCCCCGGAAAGAAAAAAGATCTGATTCGAAATCTGTCAGCAGGCAGATGGCCTTGGCCCACCATGGGGCTATTGCGCTACTGATAATGATGATGAATATTGTTATTTATGTTAACGTGATGGTCGATTATCGTTTTTAACATTTTCGTTAGCATCGTTAAATATTGTTTGCGTTATTTTTGTTAAGACATATTGTTAACATTGTTAAATAGTATTTCTGTTATCGTTGTTAACAATTTTATTTAACATATTTTATATGAATATTAACGGATGTTGTTTTTTCTTTTTAATAGAGGATGTTTAAAAATTATTTTTTTATTTAATCACATACAACATCCTTGAGCAAATAAAACACAATGAAATAGTTAACATTGTTTTTTTACCCACACAAATAAATCACAATGTTAACTATTTATTATAAATCAATCAATTATAATCAAGGAATAATTTATTTTTTCGATTACTTTCATTGATATATTTCCATAAGTTCTTTAAGAAATAAATTTCCATCAATATCTATCATCTTTGCGACTGATTACCTGACTTCAAATAATCTTTATCGGAATTTCGATTTATTTTATAATTCGTATAGAATAACTCTTTTACAATGCGAATTCATTGACTTTTCCGAAATCCAACTTAACAAACCAATTAACTTTAAAATACATCCATCTGCCACAACTATGGAAAAGTTTGGAATTAAGAAGGGTGCAAATTACCTTTTCGATCGGAAACAAATAAAAGTTGCCACTCATTTAAGGAGAAAGAATGGTTAACTACCATTTCGCCATTTTGGTGACTGATTCGTTCCAAATTGCATTTAAAGTTTTCCATTGATCAGTCAACAGAGGCGCTTCAGATCTATATTGCCGAACTAATTCATTTACAGTTTCTGTTCCATTTATATCTGTTCCCCCAAGAGGAGATCGCATTCGTTTGTTCGAATATTTTCTGAATAACATTCATCTGAATTCCGGAACCATTTGTCTCTGCCTTTTAATCTCATTTCTGATCAAGAGGAATCGAATGTAACAAATAAACCATTTGTTTGAATACATTTTGCTGTTATCAACGTAGGTATTTATTTTTCGTAATGCATTTTTTCTCATTGATGCATCCTTTTCTGTTATGTTTGTTTTTCTTGTATTTAAAATGTGTATTTTTTGGGGCATATTAGCCCTTTTTATTTTTTTTTTTTATACTTAAATTGTTTTGCATATTAGCTTAATTTTTTTTAATATATAATGCATGTACTGATCATTTTTAAACATCAAAACCGTATTTATTTCCACGTCAAAGCCTAATGTTTCCTACAAAACACACCAACAATAAC
The DNA here is from genome assembly GCA_021605095.1 of Caerostris extrusa. Lineage (NCBI taxonomy): Eukaryota > Metazoa > Arthropoda > Arachnida > Araneae > Araneidae > Caerostris > Caerostris extrusa. The sequence continues at coordinate 147,803 of BPLR01009586.1, read as the reverse complement.
AGCTGGAAAGTAGCAACGAAGAATATAATTTTTTTTAATATATAATGCTGGTCATTTTTTAAACCAAAAAATTTTATATTCATAAAATTTTTATCCTGAATCTATGCGAGACCTTCAAATATTCTGGTGTCAACGTTATTGAATCCACTTATTTTACAAAGCAATGATTGCAACTCATTACTTAAGGAAAATCAAATTTTTATACACTTAGAGGCTACATGTCTATGACTGGTTCATTAATCAAGAGAAATCATGGATTTCTAATATTGTTATTGATGTTAACGTAATGATGGATTATTGTTGTTAATATTTATCGTTAACATTGTTAAATATTGTTTGTGTTAACATATATATCATTAACATTGATAAACATTGTTTGTGTTTCTTTTGTTAACATGTCGTTAATATTGTTGAATATTGTTAGTGTTACTGTTTTAACAATTTTATTTGTTAACATGTCATTAATATTGTTGAATATTGTTAGTGTTATTGTTTTAACAATTTTATTTGTTAACATATATCGTTAACATTGTTAAATATTGTTTGTATTGTTATTGTAAACAATTTTATTTGCTAACATATTTTTTATATAAATATTAACGGGTGATGTTTTGGATTCATAATAAGGATGTTTATTTTTTTTTTATTTAGCCACATACAACATCCTTGTCCACCACACAAATAAAACACAATGATAACTATTTATTATAAATCAATCAACTGAATAATTTATATGTTATTTTTTCGGAGACTTTCCTTGATGCATTTCTCTAAGTTCTTTAAGAAATAAATGTCTTTAAGTATTGATTTTCTTTGGTGACTGACTGACTTTAAATAATCTTTACCCGAATTTCGATTTATTTTATAATTCGTATCGAATAACTTCTTTAGAATTTTCCGAATTCATTGACTTTTCCAAAATAAATCTTAACAAACCAATTAACTTTAAAACATATCCATCTGCTACAACTGTGGAAGAGTTTGGAATAAAGAAGGGTGAAAATTACCTTTTCGATCGGAAACGTGAGAATGTTCAATTTATATCTGTTTCCCCAAAGAGATCTCATTCGTTTGTTCGAATATTTTCTTAATAACATTCATCTCAATTCCAGAACCATTTGTCTCTGACTTTAATCTCATTTCTAATCAAGAGGAATCGAATGCAACAAATGAATCATTGGTGACCATTTGGTGATCATTTGACTGTTATTTACGGAGGAATTTATGTTTTCATAATGCATTTTTCTTTCATTGTGGCATACATTTCTGGTTTTTTTTTTTTTATTGTGGTTGAAATTTAATTCATTTTCTATGAATGAGTTTTATGCCGCTTGTCATTTACAAATTTTGAACTAATTTTCTAGTAATATTTGTTTCATAATGGCATTCCATCGAGTCCAGGCAGTGCCATGGTTGTTTGTAGTAGTTCGCAATCCACTTTAAACGGTAGGTCCCGGTCTAATATGTCCTTAGAGCGTTGGGTGTAGTGCTAGCAACCCTTCCCATTAAAAAAACATCTCCTGTCCGAAATCTGCTAGCAGAGAGACGGCCTTGGCCCCCCATAGGACTGTTGCGCCACTGATGATGATGAATATTGTTACTGTTGTTAACTTGAAGATGTATTATGGTGTTAACATTAACGTTAGCATCGTTAAATATTTTTTGCGTTATTTTTGTTAACATGTATCGTTAATATTGTTTGAATTATTGTTGTTAACCATTTTTTGTTAACATATTTTCTTTAGAAGTATAAACGGATGATGTCTGGTCTTCTTAATAAAGGACATTTAAAATTGTGTTTATTTAGCCACATACAACATCCTGTGCACCACACAAGTAAAACACGATGTCAACTATTTATTGTAAATTAATCAACTGAATAATTAATATGTTATTTTTAGTAGACTTTCCTTGATATATTTCTATAAGTTCTTTAAGAAATAAATATCTATCAGCATTGATTATCTTTAGTGACTGATTGATAGACTTTAAATAATATTTAACCGAATTTCGATTTATTTTATAATTCGTACAGAATAACTCTTTCACCCTCCGAATTCATTGACTTTTCCGAAATCTATTTTAACAAACCAATTAACTTTAAAATACATCCATCTGCTACAAGTATGGAAAAGTTCGGAATTAAGAAGGGTGCAAATTACCTTTTCGATCGGAAACAAATAAAAGTTGCCACTCATTTAAGGAGAAAGAATGGTTAACTACCACTTCACCATTTTAGTGACTGATTCGTTCCAAATTGCATTTCAAGTTCTCCATTGATCAGTCAATAGAGGCGCTTCAGATCTGTATTGCCGAAATAATTCATTTACAGTTTCTGTTCCATTTATATCTGTTCCCAAGAGAGATCGCATTCATTTGTTCGAATATTTTCTTAATAACATTCATCTCAATTTCAGAAGCATTTGTCTATGCCTTTTCAGGTCCTTTCTGATCAAGAGGAATCGAATGCAACAATCAAATCATTTGTGTGAAAACATTTGGCCCTTATCTATTGAGAAATTTAGGTTTTCGTAATGCATTTTTTTTTCATTGTGTCATGCATTTGTGTTTTTGTTTGTTATTTTTCTATTATGGGTGGAATTTAATTCATTTTCTATGCATGAGTTTTATGCCATTTGTCATTTAAAAATGTTGAACTTGTTTTTAGTAATATTTATTTAGTAGGGAATACTAAATATATAATTCTAAATGTCAAAATAAACTTTTGTCGACAAAATAAATGAATGTTCTGAAATAAATAAGCACAATTTGGCACAGAATAGCAAGCACAATTATAACATCTCACTACATTATGTAAAGAGCTAAATAAATAAAAACGTTATTTAATGTTAATAATTAAATTTAATTAAGAAACCGTAGTTAAAATTATTGATTAAATAGATATTTTAGTTAACGTTACTAATTAAATTTAATTAAATAGAAAAGTTAGATGTTGAAATTTGTAAAATTCATATCCTGAATCTATGCGAGACCTTCACATATTCTGGCATCAACGTCATTGTAGCCACTCACTTCACAAAATAATAATTGCAACGCATTAAGGGAAGTCGAATTTTTATAGACTTTCAGTCTATTCTCTATAACTTTATCATTAATCGAGAGAAATCATCGATTTTAACTATATATTAGGAATCATTGCATAGTTTGTATGTTGTTTTTCTTAGACGCTTACAAGTTAGCTGTCTATGACTGGATCATTAATCAAGCGAAATCATGGATTTCTAATATTGATATTGATGTTATCATGATGCTGAATTATTGTTGTTAACATATTTCATTGGCATTGCCTAAATATTATTTGTGTTATTGTTTTGTTAACATACATCGGTAGCAGTTAAATATTGTTTGTGTTATTTTTGTTAACAATTTTATTTGTTAACATATAAATATTAACGGATGATATTTTGTTTTCATAAAGGAAGTTAAAAAAAAACTTATTTTTTATTTAGCCACATACATCCTTGCGAACCTCACAAGTAAACCACAATTGTAATTATTTATTATAAATCAATCAACTGAATAATTTATATGTTATTTTTCGTAGACTGTCCTTGATACATTTCTATAAGTTCTTTAAGAAATAAATGTATTTAAGTATTGATTATCTTTGTGACTGACTGACTTCCAATAATCTTTATCCGAATTTCGATTTAATTTTATAATTCCTATAGAAGAGTTGTTCTATAAATCTCCGAATTCATTGACTTCTCCGAATCCATCTTAACAAACCAATTAACTTTAAAATACATCCATCTGACACAAGTATGGAAAAGTTTGGAATTAAGAAGGGTGCAAATTACCTTTCCGATCGGAAACAAATAAAAGTTGCCACTCATTTAAGGAGAGAGAATGGTTAACTACCACTTCACCATTTTAGTGACTGATTCGTTCCAAATTGCATTTCAAGTTCTCCATTGATCACTCAATAGAGGCGCTTCAGATCTGTATTGCCGAACTAATTCATTTACAGTTTCTGTTCTATTTATATCTGTTTCCCAAGAGAGATCGCATTCGTTTGTTCGAATATTTTCTTAATAACATTCATCTCAATTCCAGAACCATTTGTCTGTAGCTTTTAATCTCATTTCTGATCAAGAGGAATCGAATGCAACAAATAACTCATTTGTGTGAATACATTTGGCTGTTGTCTATGAAGGAATTTGTTTTCGTAATGCATTTTTTTTTTTTCATTGAGATTTCCATTTCTGTTTTGTGTTTTTTTGTTCTTTGTTATGGTTGAAATTTAATTTATTTTCTATGCATGAGTTTTATGCCATTTGTTATTTAAAAACTAGGAACTAATTTTCTAGTAATATTTGTCTCATAGGGACTCCTTAAAATATCATTTTTAATGTCCAAATAAACATTTGGAAAAAAAAAATGACTGTTACTAAATAAATACGCACAATTTGGCCTATAATAATAAGCACAATTATAACAATTCACTGCATTTTCTAAAGAGTTAAGTAAATAGAAACGTTAGTTAACGTTACTATTTAAATTTAATTAAATAGAAATATTAGTTAAAGTTATTAGCTAAATAGAAATGTCAGTTGACGTTACTATTTAAATTTAATTAAATAGAAACATTAGTTAAAGTTATTAATTAAATAAAAATGTTAGTTAACATTACTAATTACATTTAATTAAATAGTGAAGTTAGTTAACGTTATTAATTAAATAGAAATGTTAGTAAACGTTATTAATTAAATAGAAAAGTTAGTTGACGTCTTTAATTAGATTTTTTAAAGTTACGAATTAAATTTAATTAAATAGAAATGCTAGTTAACGTCACTAATAAAAATTAATTAAATAGAAACATTAGTTAAAGCTATTAATTAAATATACATGTTAGTTAACGTTACCAATTAAATTTAAATAAATAGGAACGTTAATTAATTATTAATTTATTAGAAAAGTGAATTAATTATTAATTTAATAGAAACATTAATTAACGCTATGAATTTAATTTTAAATAAATGGAAATGTTAATTTCTATTTAGTTGATAATTTAATGTTGCTTTGATGTTTTCGTAATAATAAAAACTATCTTACAACTAAAACATAAAAAATTTTTGCAATTGGGTTTTATTTTTATTTCCGATTTTTGATAATACTAATTCTGATTGCTAATTTTTAATTAATTAAAAAGTTTAAAATGCAATCGATCGATACATTTTTGCATCAAATTAATTTTCTTATTTGAAATATTTTTTTTACAAAACTTTATTTAATTTTAATATTTTATTATTAACAATTAATTGCATGTAAATGATAATCGTATAATTATAGGTGCAAAGCTTGTTTTTTTTTTATGTGGCTTGGTGGTCCAGTGATAGTGTTCTGGCGCTCGGGGCCATAGATGTTTGTAGTGGTTTGAATTCCACTTTAAACCATACGTCCCGGTCTAATATGACTGTAGAGCGTTAAGCGTAGGACTGACAACTCTACCTCGTAAAGAGGAACAATCTCCTGTCTCGAAATCTGCCAGTAGGCAGATGGCCTTGGCCCACCATGCGGCTGCTGGCGATATACAGGGAGTTATCAAAATAATGGAAACACCATATATTTATAAATAATCCTTTATTAGTACTGGTGTAGGGCCGCCTTTGGCATGTACTACAGCTTGGATTCGCCTAGAAATCGATTCATACAATTGATGAATAGTGTTTAGAAAATAATGTACCATTCTTCATGGATATATTGTGAAAGTTCTGATAGAGATGCCGGTGGAGGATATCGATTCCGTATTGAACGCTCTAAAATAGACCATAACGATTCAATGATATTGAGCTCGGGTTGACTGTGCTGGCCAAGGTAGATTTTTAACTTCATCCACGTGTTCATCAAACCATGATTCGACAAGTTCCGCTGCATGGATGGGTGTATTATCATCCAGGAAAATTCTATTTCCTGCAGGAAACCACGTTTGCATCATAGGATGGACCTGGTCAGCTAAAATTTCTCTATACTTCTCCCCAGTGATCTTTTCCTTCAGGGTTACTATTGGTCCAGCAGAAAACCACGACACGGCTGCCGATATCATGACAGATCCACCTCCATGCTTGACAATTGGAAGGAGACAATCACGATCATCTAAAAGGTGCAGGTGTCCTCAAACGTACACCCTGTCCTGTTATAGGGAAAAGTGTGAAAGACGATTCGGAAGACCATATTAATTTCTTCCACTTATAAATCGACCAGGTTTTGTGAGTGTGGCACCACTGTAGACGACATTTGGTATTAACATATGTTACAAATGGCTTGGGAATTGATGCTCTGTCGTAAAAGTCCTGTTTATGAAGGTGTATTCTAACTGTAATGATTGTCACTGGAGTATCCAGATACTGATTGATCTTTGCGGTCACTTTTGCTGCAGTTGTTTCGCTTTTGAGACATCACCATCCGCTTCAATACCCGTCGGTCTCTTTCACTGAGCTTCACTTTCCGTCCACTCTTTTGTTTTTCCGAGCATGTCTTGCCACGCTGTGTATACTGTCATGACTTTAGACATCATACCTCTAGAAACGCCTAAATGTTTGGATGCTTCTGTTGCACTTGCTCCAGCTTGACAGGCTCCTACAATTTGGCCTCTTTGAAAATCTGAAAAGTTCGACATTTCACGCATATGAAATAAATCCAAGATTTACGGAACTTCAATAAAGCTACCGCATACTACCAGAATATATACATTTCTATTTTTTTTTTTTGTAAACTGGTAGCTTTTATTATATTTTAATGCTTATGAAACGCATTCAAAAATGTCACTTTTATTCACAGTTGTTTCCATTATTTTTATAACCCCGTGTATATGCAGAAAGATAGAGAATGCTTTCCACACCCCAAAAAAGGAAAATTCATAAGAGATAATTTAAAAATAAATTCTTTACAAATCCATGATCCATAGAGGGAAGTACGAACTGTTTCATGTTACTTTATCGTTTTCTCGAAAATTCTTAAGATACTTAGAAGCTTTTCCAAAGTCAATGTCCTCTAGAGTTTATATTCAATTAGAGGCCTGCTAAAGAAGGATATATCACACTCTGTGTATGATCTGTAAATCTAAAAATTAATTACAAATTATCTATTGAAAATAATTATTTAATCAGGATAGAGTGTTGATGTATTTCATGATATTTATCACAAAAGACTAATATTCTTGATTTTATGAAATATTAAAAATTGAATTTTTATGAAGTAAAATTCGAATGTTCTTTCACCTTTTAAATTTTAACAGTTTTAACAAATTGCTGCATTACATTTAAAGCTTTCAAATTGACATTACAGATTTTTGTGCTTAAAAGAATATATCTTTACGTAAACGTCAGATATAATATTGCCAATGTAATGTCAGAATGATGCCCCATAAATGACAGATAATTACAGAATGCATAAAATTAGTCATATTAAAATGAATCAGACATGTTCTTTTTAATAATATATCTGTTAAACCTATGTATTGCAGCTTTTATTATAAATAAGATAAGCTGCATTTCATTTTTTTTAAAATTTGAAAAGAACTTATTTATTGTCAAGGAATTTTCGTGAATAACTATTTAAACTTCTTTGTTAAAAATAATTAATTATTTAGAATTAAATTATAGAATAAAATCCCATTTTATTATTTTCAGTTCTTCCTTTGAAATACTTTTATTTATATTTATAATAATGGAATGATAAAAGCCCTAAAATAATTTTATGGATTTAATTATGATTTCAATTAGATATAAAAGAAGAGAAATTAAACATCATGCTTAAATTATACAATGATAAATTAATTACATATTTATTATGTCTTTCACTGCAATAATCACGAATGATTGCATAAAAAATGTAATTCGTTTATCTAATTTAAAAAGTTATTTGAACGTATCTTTTGAAAATGAATAATGCTAAATAAAAAGGGAATCATACAACAAGCATAAATATTTATCTAATTAAACAAAGAATGGATACTGTTTGTGTATCTGATCCATTTTTAAGATTAAGACAAACAGCAGACATATAAAATTAACATTTTATTTACAATACAAATAATGTCAATAACGTTAATTAATGTAAAACAATAGATAAAATAATTTATTTAATGCAGATCTCTTTAAAATTTAAAAATAATTAGTATAAATGCATATTTTTTTCGCATTTAATTAGCTAATGTGTACACTAATATAAAATATTTAATTTTAAGTTTCAAAATGAGCACAAACATTTTTTTTTGAATATTTCACTAACAACATTTATTGATCTTTTATTAAAAAGAATATCTAAAGCTGTTAATGAATTTTTAAGTAAATGTAAAGTTAATGAATAATAATTGGACATTTCCAATTTTTTTTGTAATCTTAAATTTCAATTAAAGAGATATACTAGAACCAAAAATGAAATATAAATTTTGTTCTTTAAATATAAAAAACGTAACAATTGTTTTGTATATTTTAATGGCCTTAATACCATATGTTATTTCACATAAAATAAAATATTAATTCATTTTGTAATGTTTAATATTCTTTTCATAATTTTATATCTTTCATTTAATGCAAAAATCCTAAAATTTTGTCGTTATGTTCATATGGATAAAGGCAAAGTCACAAATATAGGAAACTATGTAACAGAAAAATTAAATTATGAACTTAATTTATATTTGTCTTAGTATTAGTGAGATTTGAAACCATCAAATGTACTTAATTATTTTTGTTCATTATATTATTTTTGTAACAGGCTGTGTTTTTAACAAATATAAAAGTTTTATCTCGTAAGGTACTATTGTTTTGAAAGAAAAAAACATTATTGATCTAAATTCTAAAGCCAATTAAAGTCAATTTTTATTATTTTTTGAAGCAATTTCTATTCAAATTTATGTATTTATAGATGTAAATTTATAAAAAATGTTTTCATCATTTATGTTTATTTATTTTTATTTCTAATGTTTCTAATTTCTAATGTTTTAATAACATATGAAGAAAGATTAAAATTTGTATTGAATTTAAATAGAAAAATACTAATGCCCGTTTTTTAAAAGAGAATACGTAATTTTATTTATATCTTTTTCGTTGCCCAAAATATTTCAAAACAAAAGAAATAACGAGTAATTTTTCAAAATATTTTAGTATTTGAAAAATTAAATGAAAGGTTTCTCCATAACAAAAGCTGTATAAAGTTTATTTAACAATGTTTGTGAATATTACTATTGTGCCTAAAAAAGTAAGACCAATTTTAATTTTTTTCAAAACTCATTATTTATTCTTCCAAATTATTTCATATCCTTCAAAGTTATCCCCTCTGTACACAATGTACTTATGCCAATGTTTTTTCCAAACCGCAATGCATGCTAAAATAACATTGGCCCGGATGGCCTTGAAATAGCGAGGCGATTCAAGTTAAATCTCTTTAATCGACTTAAAAACGGTGTCCTCGGAATGGTCTTTTGAGTTTAGGGAATAGCCAGAAGTCGCACGGTGCGAAATCAGGTGAATACGGTGGTTGTGGAACGATATGGGATTCATTTTCGACGAAAAATCACGAAGAATCAATGCATTATCATGATGCAAAAACCAAGAGTTGTCTTTCCCATAAATGTGGCTTCTTTTGAATAGCTGCACGCAAACGACGCCTAACACTCAAATAATATTCTTGTTGACAGTTTGGTCCAGCAAAAGGGATTCATAATGTACCAAACCACGGTAATTGAAGAAAACAGTCAACAGACCTTGATTTTTGAAACAACTTTGACGTGCTCTTTTTCGGTCTTGCTTCACCTTTTTCAAGATATTCACTTAATTGATCGGTTATTTCCGGGTCGTAAGCCTAAATCCAAGTCTCATCTTCAGTTATGATGCTTTTAAACTTGTCCTGAGAGTCAGAAATCATTGTTTCACACACTTCAACACGACGATGCTTTTTCAAAAAGTGTGCATCGTCGGCAGTGTTTTCGGTACCAAGCGAGATTTGACGCGTTTGAGGCCCAAAAAATCTTTTAAAATAGAATTGACCGATCCTTTTCAAATTTCAACATAATCGGCAAAGTTTAAAATTGTAAATCGACGTTTTGCAAGAATCAAATTTGTAATTTTTGAACGTGAGCTTCGTCGGATGATGTTGATGGTCGACCAGAGCGCTCTTCGTCTTCAACGCGTTCTCTGCTTTCTTTGAACTGTTAACTATAACAGTATAACATTGTATTGAACAGTTTTTGTGAATATTATAACAGTTTTTGTGCATATAAATAACGTTGATAATTTTATTTCAATTTTCTTTTCAATCTATTTCCAACCACAAAAAATCATCAATCATAAGTCAGTTAATAATAAAGTCACAAATCAAAGAAATGAATAAAGAAAACAAAAATCGGTTTTTATCCGCATTAGCTGTAAAATTGTAATGGCGAGAGATGTCGTTGACATTAGAGTGTAAAGAAAAATCGTAAATACAGAATTCTAAAAATTTCAAATTTCTTAAAATCTAATCACTCAGTTGATGAAAGTTAAGTTTATTTGTTCAATGTGAAGTTTTAAAAAGAATTAAGATATTTTTACATTGAAATTAAAAAAATAAATAATCCAATTTTCATTATATAAATGCGGAATCAAAGAAGTGAAAATATAAATAATAGATTTCAAAGCTTATTTCCAATCCACTGATCATAAACCTAAAAACCTAGAAGCTAATTTCAAGTATAAGCTGATGACGAAAGAAAAGTTAATTTGTTCAATGTGAAGTTTTAAAATGAATTAAGATATTTTATATTGAAATAAACAAAAATAAATCATCCAATTTTCATTTTATATAAATGTGTAACCAAAGAAGTAATAATATAAATAATGGATTTCAAAGCTTATTCCTAAATCTCCAGATCATAAACCAATAAACCTAGAAGCCAATTTTGAAATAACAGAGAAAATATTCGAAGCCCCAATCAATTTTGTTTATTAAGTACTGAAAGAATAAACTCTCCTATCTTCACTGCGTGCAATAAGTACCTGTTAGATTCTGGCCTTAAACAACGAAGCACTTATTCTCACAGACTAGTCCGCATAACAAAAGGCTTCTCTTTTGTGATCACAAAACATTCAACAAACCCTACTGAAAAGTGAACCCTCTCAATCCACAAAGGGGGTATTAGCGAGCATCAAAAACCTTGGGGGTGATGTAAACACAGAATCAGTCTGCTGCGAATCCATTTTGTGGCAATCGTTGCCAGTGAGGCCCCCTTCACAACAGAAGCCATCTGCTTTAGTTCATAAAGGGAAAGCTCATACATAAGTTATGAAGATACAGCAGAAGGATGGTGAGTGCTGAGGCTATTTTCAGTAACTGGGGCGCTTTCTTCTGGAAGAAGTAGTGGCCTATGTTTCTGCAAGGATCACTTAGAGGAAGGGCCTTCTGCAAGCGATTGAAGACATACCAATGAGAAGATGTGCAGTAATTTGAACGATCGATGGCGCTGTTTGGCCTTTTAAGCCACCAAAAAGGAAAAGGATTTATAAACCCATCGCTTTCTTGATGCTCCGCTGAAGATTTTTAATGTGGCACTAAAAGCTTCAATGCACTCTTCCATCAAGCACAGGGGATTATTTATAACAAACCAAATTATGTCAGTGAAGACTTTGGTATTTAGTGTCGGAATGGATGCGTATTTCATTTGATATTCTGGTGTTGCATGTCACTTCAGATGATAATAAGGATCGGTTGCTTGAGTTTAATGTGGAAAAATGCATAAGAAATTAGTGCTTCTTAATAGGACTATTATCAACTACTAATTTCTTGTGTATCTACTATCAAAATAAAAGTAATCCTAGATTTTTTCATTTGATTAATTTATTTATTTTTAAAGGTTAGCAATTTACGCCTTTTTCTTGTTAGATTATACAAATTGCACTTATGTTGTATGATTGATATTAATAAAAAATTAACTTAATTAATTTTCATTACATTTAATGACAGATTGAGGTAAAGAATTTTAAAAATTGTATTTTACTTAAAAATACTTATTTTGTGTGCAATAATTTTTAAATTTTCCTTTTTACAAAAATACTTATTTTTAAAGTTCATTTTAATGGTCAATTTTACTTTTAAAGGTCATAAATGAATAAAGTAAAAGAAAAGCTTTGTTTGTATCCGCATTTTCTGTAAAATTGTAATAGTGAGAGATAGAAATCCTCATCAGCGTGTAAGGAAAATCGTAAACACGGAAATCTAAAAGTTTGCAATTTCTGAAAATCTAATCATTCGGTTGATGATAGTTTTTATATATATATTTTATTATATTGAGCTGAAGCAATAATAAATGATCCAATTTTTATTATATAAAATATGAGCCAAAGAAGTAATAATATAGCCAGAAACGTAGAAGCTAATTTGTAAATAACTGAGCTACTATTCTCCAGCCGCAATCAATTTTGTTTATTAAGTACCAGAAATAAACACCCCTATTTTCACTGCAAATACCTGTTAGATTCAGGCCTTTAAGTAACTGAGTACTTATTCTCACAGACTAGTCCGCATAACAAAAGGCTCTCAAAACATTCAATAAACCCTGCTGAAAGTGAACCCCTCTCAATCCACAAAGGGAGTATTAGTGACCATCAAGAACCTTGGGGGAATGTAAACACAGCCTCAGTCTGTTGCGAATCCATTTTCAGGGAATGTTGCCAGAGAGAGGCCCCCTCACAACACAAGCCTTCTGCTTTAGTTCACAAAGGGAAAGCTCATACATAAGTTATGAAGACATAGCAGGGGGATGGTGAGTGCTGAGGCTATTTTCAGTAACTGGGGCGCTTTCTTCTGGAAGAAGTAGTGGCCTATGTTTCTGCAGGGATGGCGGGAACTTCCCTTCAGGGAACGGCCTTTTGCAAGCGATTGAAGACATACCAATGAGAAGATGTGCAGTAATTTGAACGATCGATGGCGCTGTTGGCCTTTTAAGCCTCCAAAAAGGAAAGGATTTATAAACCCATCGCTTTCTTGATGGTTCGATGAAGATTTTTAATGTGGCTCTAAAAGCTTCAATGCACTCCTTCATCAAGCGCACGGGATTATTTATAACAAACCAAATTATGTCTGTGAAGACTTTGGTATTTAGTGTCTGGATGGATGCGTATTTCATTTGATATTCTGGTGTTGCATGTTATTTAAATGATGATAAAGGATGGGTTGCTTGCTTTAATGTAGAGAAAATGCATCAGCAATTAGTACTTCTTAATAGCAACTTTCAATTTCTTGTGTATCTGCTATCAAAATAAATTAGTTGCTAGATTTTTTTTTTATTTGAGCAAAAACTTATTTTTAAAGGTAATTTTTAATATGCGACTTTCATCACTTTTCTTGATAGATTATACAAATTTCAGTTTTGTTGCATGATTTATATTAATAAAAAATAAATTTAATTAATTTGTCATTACATTTAATGAAAGATTGAAGTAAAGAATTAAAAAAAAAACCCAGTATTTTACCTAAAACTATTATTTTGTGTGAAATAATTATTAATTTTAACTTTTTTTGAAAAATATTTATTTTTAATGGTCATTTTAATAAAGCGAATGACAGCTGTTTTGCTGTTAGATTATACAGATTGCATTTTTGTTGTATGATATATATTAATAAAAATAATATCTATCATGCAACAAAAAATCGCAATCACGGAATTCGTAAGTAAATTCGTAATTAAATCGTAAATACGGAATTCTAAGAAATTGCAATCTCTAAAGAAAAATCAGTTCGTTGCTGAAAGTTAAGTTTATTTGTTCAATGTGAAGAAAATGTTTAAGAAAATGTTCTGTTTTCATCAGTATTATCTGCAAAACTGTCATCACGAGAGATATAAATCCTTATCAGAGTGTGAAAAATAATATTAAACACGGAATTCTAAAAATTCGCAATATCTGAAGAACTAATATGTTAGTTGATGAAAGTTAAGTTTATTTGTTCAATGTGAAGTTTTATAAAGAATTAAGATATTTTATATGAAACTGAATAAAAAATAAACAATCCAATGTTCATTATATAAATGAGGAACCAAAGAAGTAATAATATTAATAATGGATTTCAAAGCTTATTAACAACCTACAGATCATAAACCTAGCAACTGATTTGGAAATATAAGCCGATTATGAAATATAAGCTTATTTGTTCAATGTGAAGTTTTAAAAAAATTAAGATATTTTATATTGAAATGAACAAAAATAAATGATCCAATTTTTATTATATAAATGCGGAACCAAAGAAATAATAATATATATAATAGATTCCAAAGCTTATTCCCAATCTACAGATCATAAACCTATATACCTAGAAGCTAATTTGGAAATAACTGAGCTAATATTCTCCAGCCCCAATCAATTATGTTTATTAAGTACAAGAATAAACACTCCTATTTTCACTGTTTAGATTTGAGCATTTACGCAACGAAGTACTTCTTCTCACAGACTAGTCTGCATAACAAAAGGCCTCTCTTTTGCGATCACAAAACATTCAATAAACCCTACTGAAAGTGAACCCCTCTCAATCCACAAAGGGGGTATTAGTGAGCATCAAGAACTTTGGCGGGAATGTAAACACAGCATCGTCTGCTACGAATCCATTTTCTGGCAATCGTTGCCAGAGAAGCCCCCTTCACAGCAGGAGTCTTCTGCTTTAGTTTATAATAAAGGGAAAGCTCATACATAAGTTATGAAGACATAGCGGGAGGAATGGCGAGTGCTGAGGCTATTTTCAGTAACTGAGGCGCTTTCTTCTGAAGAAGTAGAGGCCTAAGTTTCTGCAGGGAGGACGCTTAGAGGAAGGGCCTCCTGCAAGCGATTGAAGACCTACAAATGAGAAGATGTGCAGTAATTTGAACGATCGATGGCGCTGTTTGGCCTTTTAAGCCTCCAAAAAAGGAAAAGGATTTATAAACGCATCGCTTTCTTGATGCTCCGCTGAAGAGTTTTAATGTGCCACTAAAAGCTGCAATGCACTCTTCCATCAAGCGCAGGGGATTATTTATAACAAACCAAATTATGTCTGAGAAGACTTTGGTTATTTAGTGTCGGGATGGATGGGCATTTCATTTGATATTCTGGTGATGCATGTCACTTTAAATGATGTTAAGGATGGGTTGCTTGCGTTAATGTGGAGTAAATGCATCAAAAATTGGTACTTCTTAATAAGACTATTATCAATTCCTAATTTCTTGTGTATCTGCTAACAAAATAAATTAGCCCTAGATTCTTTCAATTGAGGGAAAAACTTATTTTTAAAGTTTATTTCAATAAGCGTCTTACACCTCTTTTCTTGATAGATTTTACTATACAGATTGCATTGATGATTAAATTAATAAAAAAATTAATTTAATTATTTTGCCGCTACATTTAATGAAAGATGGAAGTAAATAATAAAAAAAAAATTATATTTTACCTATTTTGTCTGTAATAATATTTAATTTTTACCTTTTTTCAAAAATATTTATTTTTAACTGTCATTTTAATAACCGACTTACACCTCTTTTCTTGTTATATTATACAGATTGCATTTTTGTTGCATGATTCATATTAATAAAAATATATTTAATTAATTTGACATTGCATTTAATGAAAGATGAAAAGTAATGAAGTTAAAAAAAAACAGTATTTTACATAAAGCATTTTTTTGGTGTGCAATAATTTTTAATTTTCACTATTTTCAAAAATATTTATTTTTAAAGGTAAATTTAATCGTTCATTTTATTTTTATTTAAGGTCATAAATGAATTAAGCAAAAACAAGCTCTGTTTGTATCTGTAAAAAAAAATTGTAATAGCGGAAATTACAATTACTCATCAGAGAGTAAGAAAAAGTGTAAACAAAGAAATCTAAAAATATTCAATTTCTGAAAATTAATCAAAAAGTTGATGAAAAATAAACTTATTTGTTTAATGCGAAATTTTAAAAATATTAGAATATTTTATATTGAACTGAAACAAAAAAAAAAAATCAATTTTCATTACATAAAAGATGAACCAAAGAAGTAATAATATAAATAATGGACTTCAAAGTTTATTCCCAATCTACAGATTATTAACTTAAAAATCTAGAAATAAATTTGGAAATAACCGAACTAATATTCTTTCAGCCAATCAATTTTGTGTATTAAGTACAAGAATAAACACTCCTATTTTCACTGCGTTCAATACCTGTTAGATTCGAGCCTTAAGTAACGGAGTACTTATTCTCACAGACTAGTTTGCATAACAAAATGCTCTCTTTTGTGATCACAAAACATTCAATAAACCATGCTGAAAGTGAACCCCTCTCAATCCACAAAAGGGGGTATTAGTGAGCATCAGGAACCTTGGGGGAATGTAAACACAGCATCGTCTGCTGTGAATCCATTTTCTAGCAATCGTTGCCAGGGAAGGCCCTCCCCAACAGAAGCCTTCTGTCTTTAGTTCATAAAGGGAAAGCTCATACATAAGTTATGAAGACATAGCAGGAAGGGTGGTGAGAGCTGAGGCTATTTTCAGTAACTGAGACGCTTTCTTCTGGAAGAAGTAGTGGCCTATGTTTCTGCATTGATTGCTGGAACTCCGCTTAGAGGAAGGGCCTTCTGCAAGCGATTGAAGACATACCAATGAGAAGATGTGCAGTAATTTGAACGATCTATGGTGCTGTTGGCCTTTAAGCCACCAAAAAAGGAAAAGGATTTATAAACCCATCGCTTTCTTGATGCTTCGCTGAAGATTTTTAATGTTGCACTAAAAGCTTCAATGCACTCTAGCATCAGCATTGGGGATTATTTATAACAAATCAAATTATGCCCGTGAAGACTTTGGTATTTAGTGTCTGGTTGGATGTGTATTGTTATTTTTCATTTGTTATTCTGGTGTTGCATGTCACTTTAAATGGTTATAAGCATCGGTTGTTTGCCTTAATGTGGAGAAAATGCATCAGAAATTCTGTAATTCTTAACAGAGCAATCACCACCTTTCAATTTCTTGTGTATCTGCTATCAAAACAAATTAGCCCTAGATTTTTTTTTCATTTGAGCGAAAAAAACTTATTTTTAAAGTTTATTTTAATAAGTGACTTCCAACACCATTTTTCTCGATAGATTATACAAACTACGCTTATGTTGCATCATTAATATTAATAAAAAATAAATTTAATTAATTTTTCATTACATTTAATGAAAGATGGAAGTAAAGATTAAAAATTACCTAGTATTTTACCTGAAACATTTATATTGTGTGCAATAATTTTAAATTAATTAATTTTTTTTTTTTATTAATATTAATTATGAAACATAAGTGTAGTTTGTATAACCTACCAACAAAAACAGTTGTTAGTCGCTTATTAAAATAACCTTTTAAAAATAAATATTTTTGACAAAAGATAAAATCAAAAATGATTGCACACAAAATAAATATTTTAGGTAAAATACTTCGTATTTTTTTTATTTTTTACTTCCATCTTTTATTAAATGTAATGGCAAATTAATTAAATTTATTTTTTTATTAATATCAATCATACAACAAAAATACAATCTGTATAAACTAACAGCAAAAAGAGGTGTAAGTCGCTTATTAAAATGAACTTTAAAAATAAATTTTTCCCTCAAATGAAAAAATCTAGGGCTGATTTATTTTGATAGTAGATGCACAAGAAATTTGCAGTTGATATAATCCTATTAAGAAACATCAATTTCTCATACATTTTCACCACATTAAATTCAAGAACCGATCCTTATTATCCTTTAAAGTGACAAGCAACACCAGAATATCAAATGAAATACACATCCATCCGGACACTAAATACAAAGTCTTCACACACATAATTTGGTTTTTGTTATAAATAATCCCCTGTGCTTGATGGAAGAGTGCATTGAAGCTTCTAGTGCCACATTAAAAATGCTCAGTTAGGCATCAAGAAAGCGATGGGTTTATAAATCCTTTTCCTTTTGGAGGCTTAAAAGGCCAACAGTGCCATCAAACGTTTCAATTACTGCACATCTTCTCATTGATATGTTTCAATCGCTCGCAAAAAGGCCCTTCCTCTAAGCGAAGTTTCCGAAGTTCATAAAGGGAAACTCATACATAAGTTATGAAGACATAGCAGGGGGGGGATCGTGAGTGCTGAGGCTATTTTCAGTAACTGAGGCGCTTTCTTCTGGAAGAAGTAGTGGCCTAAGTTTCTGCAGGGAGGACGCTTAGAGGAAGGGCCTTCTGCAAGCGATTGAAGACCTACAAATGAGAAGATGTGCAGTAATTTGAACGATCGATGGCGCTGTTTGGCCTTTTAAGCCTCCAAAAGTAAAAGGATATATAAACGCATCGCTTTCTTGATGCTCCGCTGAAGAGTTTTAATGTGCCACTAAAAAGCTGCAATGCAGTCTTCCATCAAGTGTAGGGGATTATTTATAACAAACCAAATTATGTCTGAGAAGACTTTGGTTATTTAGTGTCGGGATGGAGGCGTATTTCATTTGATATTCTGGTGATGCATGTCACTTTAAATGATGTTAAGGATGGGTTGCTTGCTTTAATGTGGAGTAAATGCATCAAAAATTGGTACTTCTTAATAAGACTATTATCAATTCCTAATTTCTTGTGTATCTGCTAACAAAATAAATTTGCCCTAGATTCTTTTTCAATTGAGGGAAAAACTTATTTTCAAAGTTTATTTCAATAAGCGACTTACACCTCTTTTCTTGATAGATTTTACTATACAGATTGCATTGATGATTAATATTAATAAAAAAATTAATTTAATTATTTTGCCGCTACATTTAATGAAAGATGGAAGTAAATAATAAAAAAAAATTATATTTTACCTAAAGTATTTATTTTGTCTGTAATAATATTTAATTTTTATCTTTTTTTCAAAAATATTTATTTTTAACTGTCATTTTAATAACCGACTTATACCTCTTTTCTTTTGTTATATTATACAGATTGCATTTTTGTTGCATGATTTACATTAATAAAAATAAATTTATTTAATTTGACATTGCATTTAATGAAAGATAAATGTAATGAAGTTAAAAAAACCAGTATTTTACCTAAAGTATTTTTTTGGTGTGCAATAATTTTTAATTTTCACTATTTTCAAAAATATTTAATTTTAAAGGTAAATTTAATCGTTAATTTTATTTTTAAAGGTCATAATTGAATTAAGCAAAAACAAGCTCTGTTTGTAACTGTATTATCTGTAAAATTGTAATAGCGGAAGTTACAATTACTCATCAGAGAGTAAGAAAAAGTGTAAACAAAGAAATCTAAAAATATTCAATTTCTGAAAAACTATTTGGTATTTAGTGTCTGGTTGGATGTGTATTGTTATTTTTCATTTGTTATTCTGGTGTTGCATGTCACTTTAAATGGTTATAAGCATCAGTTGTTTGCCTTGATGTGGAGAAAATGCATCAGAAATTAGTACTTCTTAACAGGGCTATTACCACCTTTCAATTTCTTGTGTATCTGCTATCAAAACAAATTAGCCCTAGATTTTTTTCTTTTGAGCGAAAAACTTATTTTTAAGTTTATTTTAATAAGTGACTTCCAACAGCATTTTTCTTGATAGATTATACAAACTACGCTTATGTTGCATCATTAATATTAATAAAAAATAAATTTAATTAATTTTTCATTACATTTAATGAAAGATGGATGTAAAGATTAAAAATTACCTGGTATTTTACCTGAAACATTTATTTTGTGTGCAACCATTTTAAATTAATTAATTTTTTTATTAATATTAATTATGAAACATAAGTGTAGTTTGTATAACCTACCAACAAAACAGTTGTTAGTCGCTTATTAAAATAACCTTTAAAAATAAATATTTTTGACAAAAGATAAAATCAAAAATGATTGCCCACAAAATAAATATTTTAGGTAAAATACTTCGTATTTTTTATTTTTTACTTCCATCTTTTATTAAATGTAATGACAAATTAATTAAATTTATTTTTTATTGATATCAATCATACAACAAAAAATGCAATCTGTATAATCTAACAGCAAAAAGAGATGTAAGTCGTTTATTAAAATGCACTTAAAACTAAGTTTTTCCCTCAAATGAAAAAACTCTAGGGCTGATTTATTTTGATAGTAGATACACAAGAAATTTGCAGTTGATATAATCCTATTAAGAAATATCAATTTCTCATACATTTTCACCACATTAAATTCAAGAACCGATCCTTATTATCCTTTAAAGTGACAAGCAACACCAGAATATCATATGAAATACACATCCATCCGGACACTAAATACCAAAGTCTTCACAAACTTAATTTGATTTGTTATAAATAATCCCCTGTGCTTGATGGAAGAGTGCATTGAAGCTTTTAGTGCCACATTAAAAATGCTCAGCGAGGCATCAAGAAAGCGATGGGTTTATAAATCCTTTTCCTTTTTTGGAGGCTTGAAAGGGCCAACAGTGCCATCAAACGTTTCAATTACTGCACATCTTCTCATTGATATGTCTTCAATCGCTCGCTAAAGGCCCTTCCTCTAAGCGAAGTTTCCCATCCCTGCAGAAACATAGGCCACTACTTCTTCCAGAAGAAAGCGCCCCAGTTACTGAAAATAGCCTCAGCACTCACCATCCCCCTGCTATGTCTTCATAACTTATGTATGAGCTTCCCCTTTATTAACTAAAGTAGAAGGCTTCTGTTGTGAAGGGGGCCTTCTCTGGCAACGATTGCCAGAAAATGGATTCGCAGCAGACGATGCTGTGTTTACATTCCCCCAAGGTTCTTGATACTCACTAATACCCCCTTTGTGGATTGAGAGGGGTTCACTTTCAGCAGGGTTTATTGAATGTTTTGTGATCACAAAAGAGAAGCCTTTTGTTATGCAGACTAGTCTGTGAGAATAAGTGATTCGTTGCTTAAGGCTCGAATCTAACAGGTATTTCACGCAGTGAAAATAGGAGTGTGTATTCTTTTTAGTACTTAATAAACAAAATCGATTGGGGCTGGAGAATATTAGCTCAGTTATTTACAAATTAACTTTTAGGTTTCTGGCTATATTGTTACTTATTTGGCTATTATTTCATATAATGAAAATTGATCTTTGTTCATATTAACATAAAATATTTTAACTCTTTTCATATCTTTAAAGTGAACAAATAAGCTTAACTTTCATCAACTGAGTAATTATATTTTCAGAAATTGCAAATTTTTAGTATTCTCTGTTTACGCTCTTTCTTTACATTCTGATGAGTAATTATATCTCTCGCGATTACAATTTTACAGATATTACGGAGAAAACCAGGGCGTCTTTTTGCTTTATTCATTTATTATTATTATTTCCTTTAAAAATAATATTAACCATTAAAATGACCTTTAAAAATAAATATTTTGAAAAGAGAGAAAATTAAAAGTATTGCGTACAAAATAAATGTTTTAGATAAAATACTGGGTTTGCTTTTATTCTTTACTTCAATCATTCATTACATGTAATGGCAAAATTAAATTTATTTTTATTAATATCAATAATGCAACAAAATGCAGTCTGTATAATCTAACAACAAAAGAGGTGTAAGTCACTTATTAAAATGACCTTTAAAAAATATTTTTGAAAACAGTGAAAATTAGAAATTATTGCACACAAATTAAATTATTAAGTGAAACACTAGTTTTTTTTTTTTCAATTCCTTCTATTAGCTCACACTCTCCCTATATATATATTGGCAAATTTTCAATCGTTAATAAAGTACTTTTTTATTTATCCACTCAAGTTCAAATATATTTTTTGAACTTGTAGTGGATGACACTTGATGTTAACATAGTTTTTTCAAAAATCAATTCAGTAATTAAATTTATTTAATTAGTTTTAGTTTTTTTTTTTAGATTTAAGTTGCATATATCTACCAATAGATGACGGCAGATAAAATTTAAAAATGAACGCGAATGAAAATGAAGTTATTTATAAAGGACTTTATGCAATATAGTGAAAATGTAGGAGTTGAGATTAAAATTTTTTTTTTATAATACTTGTTTATTCTTTGCATAGATCTTGCATATGTAATGACAAAATAATTAAACAATTTTTTTTTTTTATAAATATTAATCATGCAACACAAGTGCAATCGGTATAAACTAACCACAAAATTGTGCAAGTCGCTTATTAAAATGACCTATAAATATGAATATTTTTAAAAAAGTTAATTTCAAAAATTATTGCACACAAAATAAATGAAATAAAATACTAGCTTTTTTTCATTATTTATTTACATTGCAACATAAGTGCAATTTGTATAGTCTGACCAGAAAATTAATTAGACAAGACATAATTGCAAGAAAATAAATTTCTTTATTCCAAAGTCGCTTACTAAAATAACCTTCAAAAATAGGTCTTTTATACAAATGGGAAAAAACCTAGAGCTATTTAATTTTGATAGCAGATAAGCAAAAAATTAGGAGTTGATAATATTCCTATTAAGAAGTACTAATTTGTCATGCATTTTTTCCACATAAAAGCAAGCAACCCATCCTTAACATCATTTAAAGTGACATGCATCACCAGAATATCAAATGAAATACACATCCATCCCGGCACTAAATACCAAAGTCTTCACAGACATAATTTGGTTTGTTATAAATAATCCCCTGTGCTTGATGGAAGAGTGCATTCAAGCTTTTAGTGTCACATTAAAAATCTTCAGCGAAGCATCAAGTATGTGATGGGTTTATAAATCCTTTTTTCCTTTTGGAGGCTTAAAAGGCAAACAGCGCCATCGATCGTTCAAATTACTGCACATCTTCTCATTGGTATGTCTTCAATCGCTTGCAGAAGGCCCTTAATCTAAGTGATCCTTGCAGAAACATAGACCACTACTTCTTCCAGAAGAAAGCGCCCCAGTTACTGAAAATAGCCTCAGCACTCACCATCCCCTGCTATGTCTTCATAACTTATGTATGAGCTTTCCCTTTATGAACTAAAGCAGAAGGCTTCTGTTGTGAAGGGGGCCACTCTGGCAACGATTGCCAGAAAATGGATTCGCTGCAGACGATGCTGTGTTTACATTCCCCCCCCCCAAGGTTCCTGATGCTCACTAATACCCCCTTGTGGATTGAGAGGGGTTCACTTTCAGCAAGGTTTATTGAATGTTTTGTGTTTGCAAAAGAGAGCCTTTTGTTATGCAGACTAGTCTGTGAGAATAAATACTTCGTTGCTTAAGGCTCGAATCTAACAGGTATTGTACACAGTGAAAATAGGAGTGTTCATTCTTGTAGTTAATAGACAAAATTGATTGGGGCTGGGGAATATTAGCTCAGTTATTTCCAAATTAGCTTCTAGGTTTCTGGCTAAATTATTACTCATTTTGCTCCTATTTTATAAAATGAAAATTGAATCATTTATATTTGTTTCAGTTCAATATAAATATCTTAATTCTTTTTAAAACTTCATTGAACAAACAGTCTATAATAAAAATAATATAATAAACAAAAAATAATTAAGTACATTTGATAGTTTTAAATCTCACTAATATTAAGACAAATGTTAATTATGTTCATAATTTTTGTTTTCTATATGCATTCATTTTATTTAAATATAAAAATATAATACATATAAATATGTATATATATAACAACGGCAAAATTTTAAGATTTCTTAAAAAAAATAGAATAAAACTCAGCACATAAAATTATGAAGAGAAAAATAAACATTACAAAACGGATCAGTTCATAATTTTATTTTTCTATTGTAATTAACAGAAAAATTAAATTATTAACAATTTATTAATTAAGTTCATAATTTTAGTTTTCTATATGCATTACTTTTATCTAAGTATATACAATATAATATATAAGATATTATATATATATATATATTTCATATACCTCACATAAAAATAACGACAAAATGTTAAGATTTTTGCATTAATTTCAGCATATAAATTTATGAAAATAAAATTACAAAATAGATTAGTATTTTTATTTTATGTATATACACAGTCCAGTCACATTAATGTGACCACTTGTCAAAAGCCAGATAAATCAGTCGAATAAATCGGACGTCCACTAAATCGCTATGTTTCTGCATTACGCCAACGATTGAAATGCTTTCCGATGTCCTAGGGCATCCTTCCACTGCAATGTGCTGCCCCCTATGCCTTTTGTGATTGGTTATTTCACATAAATGTGAAAACGTTTTTTACGTCATAGGTGGTGGTCACATTAATGTGACTGAATGTGTATTATATTATGGACTGTGTATTATATAGTATTAAGGTAATCACAATATGCAAAACATTTGTTACGTAATTACATTTAAAGAACAAAATTTATACTCCACTTTTGGTTCTATATCTCCTTAATTATAATTTAATATTACAAAAAATTGAAATGTCCAATTACTATTTAAGATTACAAAAAAATTAACTATTTGTTAACTTCACATTCACTTAAAAATTCATTAAAATCATTAAAGATCAATAAATGTTGTTACTGAAATATTCAAAGAGTGTTGTGCCTATTTTGAAACTTAAAATTAAATAATTTTGATTAATGTACACATTATCTAATTAAATGTAAAAACATATGCAATTATACTAATTATTATTCATTTTTAAAGAGATTTGCATTAAATAAATTCTTTTCGTATCTATTGTTTTACATTAAATAACGTTATTAGCATTATTTGTATTGTAAATAAAGTGTTAATTTTATATGCCAGCTGTTTATCTTAAATCTTAAAAATGGATCAAATACATAAACAGTATTCATTCTCTGTTTAGTTAGATAAATATTTATGCTTAATAAATGAATGCCCTTTTTATTTAATATTATTCCTTTTCAAAAGATACTTTCAAATAACTTTTTAAATTAAATAAATGAATTCCTTTTTTTTTTTTTTTGTAATCATTCGTGATTATTGCAGTGAAAGACATAATAAATATGTAATTAATTTATTATTGTATACTTAATTTAAATATATCCTCTGCATTATGTTTAATTTCTCTTCTTATGTATCTAGTTGAAATCGTAATTAAATGCAATTATTTTTAGGTTTTTATCATTCCATTATTATAAATATCAATAAAAATGTTCCAAAGGAACAATGAATTTTACAATGGACAGTAATGAAGTGGGATTTTATTCTAAATTTTAATTCCAAGTAATTAATCACTTTTAAAAAGAAGTTTAAATTTTTATTCGAGAAAATTCCTTTATAATAAATAAGTTCTTTTAAATATTTAAAAAAAAAATTAAATGCAGCCATTTTTATTTATAATAAAAAGCTGCAGTACGTATGTTTAACAAATATATTATTAAAATGAACAAGTCTGATTCATTTTTATAATTTTAATATGACTAATTTTATGCATTCTATAATTATTTGCCATTTACTGTCGCATCATTCTATCTGGCATTACATTGACATTATTCTATTTGACACTTACGTAAAGATATATGCTTTAATCATATAAAATCTGTAATGGTAATTAAAAAAGATTTAAATGCAATAGAAGCAATTTTTAGAATTGTTAAAAAATAAAGAGGGAGGTACATTCAAATCCTACTTCATAAAAATCAATTTAAATGCTTCACAAAAATCAAAAATATTCGTCTTTGGGATAATGTAAATATTATGGAATGTATCAAGACTCTATCCTGATTTAATAATGATTTTCCATAAATAAAACGCATTTCTTTTTAAATATATTACAGGTAGCACATGGTGAGATACATCCTTCATTAACAGGTCTTTATTTGATTATAAATTATTGATCTGCTCTAGATGAGATTGGTTAGCTCCATCTTTACCCTGAAAAAGCTTCTATGAATCTTATACGCCGAATAATAAATTAACAGTGTGCGTATTTCTTTACCTTATAGATTATGAATTGTAGGGAATTTTTTAAATAATTTATGTCTTTTTTTTTTTCATTTCTTGAGTGTGTGGAAAACATTATCTATTATCTCTATATTTATCATCTATATATATATATATATGTAATATGTAGATATAAATATATTATTAATTATAATACATAGACCAATGAAAATGAAATTACTGAATTGATTTAAGATTAATTTATTAACTTAATAGCTTCATTTTCTCCACAAAAAATTTTCTCAAACCGATGATTTCTTGTATATGACAAAGTAACACAAAATACTTTTATTTTTTACTATGAATTGGGAATCCTTAGTATTTTGTTGTTGTTGTTGTTGTTTTAATATTTTCTTAGGTGTTTTTTTTTTTTTTTTTTCATTTCGAAAAAAATCTATATGTTTATGCCTATTTTAATTTAAATTATTAATAATTATAAATGCATGAGAAAGTGCAAGAGTTATTAGGTAGCCAATGTTGAATACGGTTAGAAAATAATCATTTATTATAAAGATGCTCAGTTTTGTACTTTTGACAAAGTACAAAAAACTAATGAGCTGTTACTCTCTAATGCCAAATATTTTTACTGAACGTCCTCTTCGTCACAGAATGACTGAGAAGTGGAAGATTACTCATTACTCACGGAGGGCCTTATGAACTCTATCCAAGATGTGTCATCACAACCTTCATCAAACACCCTTCCCCCAATGAAATCTGAAGGGGGAGGATTCAATCCATCATCTCCTCAAACCCAATGCCCGATAGATTTCAGTTCGGCTTACATATTTATAGGTCTATCTCGAGGACCAGAAACATAATCTTTCTTTCGGAGTTCACTTATTGGGTTGCAAACCGGTCATATTCAATTCAAAAACTGAGCTCTCTATCTACTAAGTCCCTAAACCTTGAATCATAAATCTATAAGAACAAAAATGATCTACATCAATGTGCAACTGAAATATTTTATATCAACATATAATTTAAGGTACTTTGCATCAATATATAATTGAAGGCCTTTCCATCAACATACGATTGAAATAATTTTCATCAAAAGCAAATTTTGTTTCCCTATATGCTTTCATATAAATAAAGAAATGATACTGAACATCCTAAATCGTAATTCAATTTTAGCATATGCACCTAATGTAAAAATGAACTTAGATTGTACATGGCAGATCCTTCTTCTAAAAAAATAGTTGATGTGTTGCTATCATGACAATAGATGTCGACCTTTCATATCAATAATAAGAGTGCTTGGTGGAATCTTTTGCAGATTTTCAGGTATGTGACAAGCAATTGCTTGGTGGTTAGCATTAGATGTTGATAGGTATTGTTTGGTGGAATGCATAAGATGTTGTTGTTACTAATCCCCTGGTGCAGAAAAGCTTACACCAGGTCAAAAACCCTGTCTCAGGCGACTGGTCCATGACTAAGGGTAATATGCAGCTTTACTTTAGCTAAGAACCACGAGGGCTGAAGACTGACTACACCTCAAGATAATGCTCTTCAATCACAGGCTGGGACCTACGGTTTAAAGTGGATTCCGAACCACTACAAACATCTATGTCACGGCAGCGATTAAAATCCGTACCCCAGCGCCAGACACTCTGCAATTTGGCACAAAGACACTGCTTCAATGCTTAAAAAAATAAGCAGACACAGTCGAAAATGGGATCCTTAATTTTATATGCCCAATAACACTTTCAGCAGATTCTCGACAATTCAAGCCTCAGACATTATATTATTAAAGATTAACATCACCAGAACATTATGATTTATTTAATTCCGTTTCAGAAAAAGTGCATGTAATGAATTTGGAACAAAAGTTGTAGATTGAGACAAATTGTTTCAATAACAAGAAATAACACAAAAGTTTCAACATTCTACCGAAACCAATGCTCCTACATAAAGGCTACTTACAATGTATATCCCATCCATTTAATTTTTAGCTTCCTATTTACTACATAACGCTTGGCACAGTGAGATCTATCCTTCATTAAGCTGTCGCCGCTGGAATATAAATTAGAGCATTGCCGCGAAACAGACTGGACGAGTATCGCATTAGCAGGCAGCAGGTTGTCTGCGGGATGTCAGTGATTTCGGACTTAGGTGATCGAGGGCTCAAATAAGACTTCCGCTCTTCCATTCCTCCGCATTCCTCGTCTAATCACACTGATGAATATTTCATACTCGGGATGGGATGGAACAAGCACCCCCAAACTTCCGTTCTAACTCCCATTTCGGGAACGATCATTAACCCGCACTCCATTCTTTCCCCTTCTCTGCCGAGTATCCTGATCCAGGGAGTTTTCGGCAAAAAGTGAGAGAGGATTTTCCGGCCGGTATTTCCCACTGTGAATCGCGTTTTCTTATCCCAATGGGTTATTTCTTTTCCATGGATATCTTTCTTTACGTTGGGGTACTTTAGTTTGTGTTTATTTTTCTACTGTGGAAATACGCAGACATTCGTCTGATGCATTTAGGAATGATGCTTATGATATGTTTTAAAGGAGAATTGATTTTTCTTTTATTTCCGTATAAAGCGAATCGAAAAAAAGATATCTGTGCAGTGATGGGTTTTGATGCGAAAAAGGATAATTTAAAAACCATATTTTTACATACCTTTTATGTGTATCATATATTTATTAGTGTAGGTAGTACTTATTTTTTGGAAGAGAGCTTCGTCGGTTGAGGATTATGGTCGGGCAGAGGGCTCATTGTCTTCAACGCATTCTCTGCCTTCTTTGAACTGTTTATACCACTTGTAAACATTTCTTTCCGATATAGAAATACTCACCGAATGCCTTCTGTAACATTCCAGGTTTCCGCAAACAAAATGTAATGTAAGTTCTTTGCTCAATTAATTCAGACATCTCAAAAATCGCCGGAATCAGTTTTAACGTCTCACAAAGGCAAGAGTAACTCAATCACTAATGAATATTCTAACGTCACATTTCAAATAGATGTCAAGAACAGTACCAAAAACCAGAAAAAGAAGAAGAATAGAAATTCCAGAAGCCCTCGGAATTTTAAATTGAAAATTGGTGTTACTTTTTTCGCCACATTAGTACAAGGTCTGCCAAAACTAATGCTCCTACATAAAGGACTACTTACAATATATATCCCAACCATTTAATTTTTAGTTTCCAATTTACTACATAACGTTTGGCGCAGTAAGAAGTTGTCGGCGCTCGAATATAAATGAGCGCATTGCCGCGAAACAGACTGGACGAGTCTCACATTAGCAGGCAGCGGACTGTCTGCGGGATGTCAGTGATTTCGGACTTAGGTGATCGAGAACTCCAATAAGACTTCCGCTCTTCCATTCCTCCTCGTTTAATCACACTGATGAATATTTCATATCGGGATGGGATGTAACGAGCACCCCCAAACTTACGTTCCAACTCCCGTTTCGGAACGATCATCAACCTGCGCTCCATTCTTTCCTTCTCTGTCAAGCAGCCTCATCCGGGGAGTTTTCAGGAAAAAGTGACAGAGGATATAACGGCCGGTATTTCACACTGTGAATCACGTTTTCTTATCGCGATGGGTTGTTTTTATTTTCCATGGATATCTTTCTTTATGTTGGTTGGGGTACATTTTTTTTTTTTTTTTTTTTTTTGGAAATGCGTAGGCATCTATCTGATGCATTTAGGAATTATATATGTTTTAAAGGTGAATTTTCGTATGAAGCGAATCCTTTTTTTTATGTTGGTCTGGGGTATTTTTTTTGTGTTTTTTGTTTTTCTTCTGAAGAAATGTAGGCATTCGTCTGATGCATTTAGAATCGATATGTTTTAAAAAAGAATTGCTATTTTTTTTCGTATGGATTGGAAATAAAGATATCAGTGGTGCGTTTTGATGCGAAAAAGGATAATTTAAAAACCATATTTTTAAATACCCATTATATGTATCATATATTTATTTGTGTCGTAGCATTATGAAACAGGAATAAATGTATACAGTTGTAATGCGGTTTTTTTTTTTTTACTAAGAGTATGTGTTTCTTATATTTGTTAATCGATCATATATATCGATACCTGAGAATTATTTCAAAATATATTAAATGTAATCTAAACAAAATGTAAATATATATTTATATATAGAATTAGTTTTTATAGTTCCGAAAAAGTAAGAACAATTTTTTTTTTTTTCAAGAACTCGCTAGTTATTCTTCAAATTTATTTCATCGCCTTTAAAGTAATCCCCCGGACACAATGCCCTTATGTCAACTTTTTTTCCAATCCTCAATGCAGGCAAAAATGTCATCGGCACGATGGCCTTCAAAGCGCGTGGGGATTCACGTTGAATCTCTTCACTCGGCTCAAAATGGTGTCCCCGGGTAGTCTGTTGAGTTTACGGAATAGCCAGAAGTCGCACGGTAAGTATACGGCGGCTGTGGAGCGATATGGGTTTCATTTTTGTCGAAAACGTCACGAAAAATCAATGCAATGTGAGCTGGCGCATTCAGTGTTTTCTGTACCAATCGAGATTGTACGCGTTTGAGGCCCAAAATGAAATTGACCGATTCTTTTGAAATTCCAACATCATCAGCAAGATCTCTAATTTCAAATCGACGGTTTGCAAGCACCAATACTTAAATTCTCTGGAAGTGAACTTCGTCGTTTGAGGTTGATTGTCGACCAGAGGGCTCGTCGTCTTCAACGCGTTCTCTGCCATCTTTGAACTGTTTATTCGACTTCTACACATTTCTTTTCGATATTGGAATGCTCACTGAATGCCTTCTGTATCATTCTATACATTTCTGCAAACAAAATTAATGGAAGTTCTTTGCTGACTTAATTCAGACATTTCAAAAATCTCATGAATCAGTTTTAGTGTCTCACAAAGCCAAGCGTAACTCAAACACTAATGAATATATTGACATGAATTTTAACACAAATTTCAACAACAATGTCAGCAATCTACAAAAGAAAAAAAAATGAAATTTTATGAATCCCGGGAATTTTAAATTGAAAATTGGTCTTACATTTTGGACTCAG
Organism: Caerostris extrusa; assembly: GCA_021605095.1. Taxonomy (NCBI): domain Eukaryota; kingdom Metazoa; phylum Arthropoda; class Arachnida; order Araneae; family Araneidae; genus Caerostris; species Caerostris extrusa. The sequence continues at coordinate 116,981 of BPLR01009586.1, read as the reverse complement.
TAGTACAGGGTCTGCCAACACCAATGCTCCCACATAAGGACTACTTACAATGTATATCCACCTATTTCATTTTTAGTTTCCCATTTACATAACGCCTGGCACAGAGATATCTGTCCTTCATTAAGTTGTCGGCGCTCGAATATAAATGAGCGCATTGCCACAGAAACAGACTGGACGAGTTTCTCATTAGCAGGCAGCAGACTGTCTGCGGGATGTCAGTGATTTCGGAGTTAGGTGATCGAGAGCTCAAATAAGACTTCGGCTCTTCCATTCCTCCGCATTCCTCTTCCAATCACACATGAATATTTCATACTCGGGATGGGATGGAACAAGCACCCCCAAACTTCCGTTCAACTCCCGTTTCGGAACGATCATTAACCCGCGCTCCATCCTTTCCCTTCTTCGCCAAGCGTAGGCTGATCCGGGGAGTTTTCGGGAAAAGTGACAGAGGATATAACGGCCGGTGTTTCCCACTGTGAATCGCGTTTTCCTCATCCCTATGAATTTTTTTTTATCATGGAGATCTTTCCTTAAGTTGGTTGGGGTACTTTAGATTTTGTATTTTTTTTTTTATGAGGAAATCTATAGGCATTCGTCTGATGCATTTAGGAATTATGCTTATGATATGTTTTAAAAGGAGATTGCCTTTTTTATTTTCGTATGATGCGAATCGAAAAAGGATATCGGTGCAATGATGGATGTTGATGCGAAAAAGATAATTTAAAAACCTTATTTTTACATACCTATTATATGTATCAGATATTTACTAAAAACCATACTTTTACAAATATATCATATATTTATTAGTGTCGTAGTATTATGAAACAGGAATAAATATCTGCATCTGTAATGCTTTTACCGGAACGTTTGTAGGGGCCTGATGGTCTAGTAGATAGCGCTCTGATGCTCGCTACCACAGGTTTCGGGTTCGAGTCCCGGTGGTGCCATGGATGTTTGTAATGGTTCGGAATCCACTTTAAACAGTAGGTCACGATGTTATATGACTGTAGGGCGTCACAGGGCCCAGTCTGACTTATCATCCGCATCATTTCCAAATTGTATGGAGGCAACTCAGCTCAGGCACAGTGATGTGGTGTGGTGTGGTGGTAGTAGTAGATACTACTTTTAAAAAAAAAAAGTTGATATGGTTGAGACATGGAGATCGATAATATTTTCACGAAATGACATTATATTATTCAGATCTAACGTTACCAGCATAACATTTTTTTAATTCTGTTTCTGATAAAGTGCTACCTACGCATTTCGAACATAGTTTGCAGAATGGCCGAAATTACTTCAATAACATGGAATATAAGTCCACCAACACCAATGCTCCTACATAAAAGGACTACTTACAATGTATACTCCCACCATTTAATTTTTAGTTTCCCATTTACATAACGCTTGGTGCAGTGAGATCTATCCTTCATTAAGCTGTCGGTCTCGAATATAAATGAGCTCATTGAATCCGCAAACAGACTGGACGAGTGCCGCATTAGCAGGCAGCGGGTTGTCCGCGGGATGTCAGTGATTTCGGACTTAGGTGATCGAGGGCTCAAATAAGACTTCCGCTCTTCCATTCCTCCGCATTCCTCTTCTAATCACACTGATGAATATTTCATACTCGGGACGGGATGTAACGAGTACCCCCAAACTTCCGTTCCAACTCCCGTTTCGGAACGATCATTAACACGCGCTCCCTTTCTTTCCCTTCTTCCCGTGTAGCCTGATTCGGGGAGTTTTCGGGAAAAGTGACAGAGGATATAACGGCCGGTATTTCCCACTGTGAATTGCGCTTTGTTATCCCGATGGGTCCTTTTTTCAGTGATATCTCTCTTTATGTTGGCTGGGTAGTTTAGTTTTCGTGTTTGTTTTTGTTTGTCTTATGAGGAAATGCGTAGGCATTCGTCTGATGCATTTAGGAATTATGCTTATGATATGTCTTAAGGAGAATTATTTTTTTTTTTTTTTCGTATGAAGCGAATCGAAATAAGATGTCGGTGCAGTGATATGTTTTGATGCGAAAAAGGATAATTTAAAAAACATATTTTTACATACCTATTATATATATCAAATATTTTTTAGTGTCGTAGTGTTACTGAAACAGGAATAAATGCATCCATCTGTAATTTTGTTTTTTAATTTTTACGGACCTTATGGCCGAGTGCCTAGCGCCTCTAGTGATCGGTACCCCATGGTTTCGGGTTTGAGTCTCAGCGGTGCCATGGATGTTTGTAGTGGTTCAGAATCCACTTTAAACCGTAGATTCCTATCTTATATGACTGTAGAGCGTCACAGAGCCCAGTCAGACGTATCACCGGCATCATTTTCAAACAGTATATGGGCAACTCAGCTCCAGGCACAGTGGTGTGGTGTGGTGGTAGTGGTAGATACTACTTTTAAAAAAAGAGTTGATATGGTTGTTATCACGACAATGGATATGGATCTTTCATATCAATATAAGATTCTCTGGTGGAATATTTTGCAGATTTTCAGGTATGTGGTCCATATGCTTGGCGGTTAACCAAGAATATTCTCATAGAACGGCATTGCATTATTCAGAATTAACATTACCAGAATAATAGGGTTTTTTTTAAATTCTGTTTTTGATAAAATGCGAGCTAATGCATTTGGAAGAATGGCACAAGTTATTTCAATAATAAGGAATGCAAGGTCTAACAACACCAATGATCCTACTTAAAGGACTATTTACAATGTATATCCCACCCATTTAATCTTTAGTTTCCCATTTACATAACACTTGCCAGAATGAGATCTATCCTTTATTAAGTTGTCTGCTGCCGAATACAAATTAGCGCATGCAGATCCTACTTTAAAAGAAAGAGTCGATATGGTTGCAATCATGGCAATCGATATTGATCTTCCATGTAAATAATAAGAGTGCATGAAGGAATCTTTTTCAGATTTTCAGGTATGTGATACACAAATGTTTGGTGATTAACCAAGAATGTTCTCAAGGAAGGCAATATATTCTTCAGAATTATCATTACCAGAATATTGTAACTTTTTAATTCAGTTCCTGATAAAATGCGAGATAACAAATTTGGACCATGAGATGAAGAATGGAGCTAAGCTATTGCAATAACAAGAAATACAAGTCTATCAACATTAATACTACAACACATCAATACATCTACAACAAATCATACAACATCAATACGTCTACCAACATCATCAATCAGAAATACAAGTCTACCTACATAAAGGATTACACACAATGTATATTTTTCAGATTTAACATAACTATAATAATATAATATTTTTAGTTCTGCTTCTGATAAATTGCGAGCAAATGCATTTGGAACATAAGAGGAAGAAGGAGCCAAGTTATTTCAATAGCAAGAAATACAAATCTACCGCCACAAATAGACCTACATAAAGGACCACTTAAAAGTTATATCCTACCCATTTAATTTTTAGCTTCCCCATTTACTACATGACGCTTCACGCAGTCGAGATCTGTCCTTCATTAAGCTGTCGGCGCTCGAATATAAATGAGCGCACTGCCACGAAACAGACTGGACGAGTGTCACATTAGCAGGCATCAGACTGTCTGCGGGATGTCAGTGATTTCGACTTAGGTGATCGAGCTCGAATAAGACTTCCGCTCTTCCATTCCTCCGCATTCCTCGTTCAATCACACTGATGAATATTTCATACTCGGGATGGGATGTAACGAGCACCCCCAAACTTCCGTTCCAACTCCAGTTTTGGAACGATCATTATCCCGCGCTCCATTCTTTCCCTTCTTCCCAAGTAGCCTAATCCAGGGGAATTTTGGGGAAAAGTGACAGAGGATATAACGGCCGGTGTTTCCCACTGTGAATCCAGTTTCTTATCCTTATGGGTTGGTTTTTTTCATGGATATCTTTCTTTATGTTTGTCTGGGGTAGTTTAGTTTTTGGGTTTTTTGTTTTTTTTCTTCTGAGGAAATGTGTAGGCATTCGTCTGGTGCATTTAGGAATTATGCTTATATGATATGTTTTAAAGTAGAATTGCTATTTTTTTCGTATGAAGCGATTCGAAATAAAGATATCAGTGCAGTGAAGGGGTTTCGATGCGAAAAAGAATAATTTAAAAACCATATTATTATATGTCTATCATATATTTATTAGTGCTGTAATATTATGAAACTGGAATATATGTATGCAGTTTTAATGTTGTTTTTAAATTTTACTTAGATTATGTGTTTCTTATATTTTATATTCAATTATCGATATAGGATATCAGATGATTATTATAAAACATATTAAATGTAATATCTAAACAAAAATGTAAATGTATATAGAATTAGTTTTTTATGGTGCCGCGAAAAGTAGACCAATTAATTTTTTTTTTCAAAAAACTCTTTATTTATTCTTCCAAATTTTTTCATCGCCTTCAAAGCAATCCCCTCCGGACACAAATCACTTAAGCCAACTTTTCTCCCAATCCTCAATGCATGTTAAAAAGTCATCTTTCAGGAATGGCAGGGATGGCCCTCACAGCGGACGGCGATTCAAGTTGAATCTCTTCAAGCGACTTCAAATAGTGACCCCGGAGAGTTTTTTTAGTTAGGTAATAGCCAGAAGTCTCATGGTGTGCAATACGGTGGCTGTGGAACGATCCGGTTTTATTTGTGGCGAAAAAGTCCCGAAGTATCAATACAATGTGCGCTGTCGCATTCTGTGTTTTCGGTACCAATCGAGATTTGACGCGTTTGAGGACGAAATGGAATTGACCAATCCTTTTGAAATTCAATATCATCAGCAAAGTCTCTAATTTTAAATAGACGATTTGCAAGCACTGAATCTTTATTTCTTGGACATGAACTTCGTCGGTTGATGTTGATGGTCGACCAGAGGGCTCACCGAATGCCTTTTGCAACATTCTATACGTTTCTGCAAAAGAATTTAATGCAACTTCTTTGTTCAATTAATTTAGACATTTCTAAAATCGCCGGGGCAGTTTTAGCGTCTCAAACTTTTTAATGAATTTCTCACGTCCAATTTCACACAGATGTCAAGGGCAGTGCCAGCAGCCTTAAAAAAATTGAAATTCCATAATCCCCAGGAATTTTAAATTGAAAATTGGTCTTACCTTTTGGACACAGTAGTACAAGGTCTGCCAACACCACTGCTCCTACATAAAGGACTACTTACAATGTATATCCCACCCATTTAATTTTTAGTTCTCCATTTACATAAAATTGGACACAGTGAGATCTATCCTTCATTAAGCTGTCACCGCTCGAATATAAATTAAAGCATTGCCACGAAACAGACTGGACAAGTGTCACATTAGCAGGCTACAGACTATCTGCGGAATATCAGTGATTTCGGACTTAGGTGACTCAATAAGGCTCGTATAAGACTCCCGCTCTTCCATTCCTCCGCGTTCCTCGTCTAATCACACTGATGAATATTTCATATTCGGGATGGGATGTAACAAAGCACCCCCCAAACTTCCGTTCCAACTCCCACTTCGGAACGTTCACCCGCGCTCCATTTCTTCCTTTCTCTGTCAACTTGCCTGATCCGGGGGTTTTAGGGAAAAGTGACAGAGGATATAACGGTCAGTATTTCCCACTTTGAATCCAGTTTTCTTATAACGTTGGGTTGTTTTTCATGGATATCTTTCTTTATGTTGGATTGGGGTACTTTAGTTTTCGTGGCCTTTTCTGTTTGTGTTTTTTTTTCTTCAGAGGAAATGGGTAGTCATTCGTCTGATGCATTTAGGAATTATGCTTATGATATGCTTTAAAAAGAGAGTTTACTTTTTTTTTTTTTTTTATTTTCGTCTTAAGCGAATTGAAAAAAGATATCGGTGCAGTGATGTGCTTTGATGGGAAAAAGGATAATGTAAAAGCCATATATTTTTTCAGATAGTGCATTACCAGAATAATATGATTTTTTTTTAAATTTTGTTTCTGATAAAGTGTGGCTAACTCATGTGGTACATAAGATGAAGAAGGAGCCAAGTTATTTCAATAACAATAAATGCAAATCTACCAACATCAATACTACAACACATCAATATATCTACAATACGTCATACATCATCAATACATCATACAACATCAATACATCATACAACATCGACACATCATACAACATCGATACATCATACAACATCGACACATCATACAACATCAACACATCATACAACATCAATACATCATACAACATCAATGCATCTACCAACATCATCAATCAGAGATACAGGTCTACCTACAATAACTGATTACTTACAATGTATATTTTTCAAATTTAACCTTACCAGAATATTGTAAATTTTTTTTTAAATCCTGTTTCTTATAAAGTGTGATCTAACGCATTTGTATCTTAAGGTGAAGAATGAGCAATGTTATTTCAATAACAAGAAATGCAAGTCTACCATCACCAATGCTCCTACATAAAAGTCCACTTACAATGTATAGGTCACCCATTTAATTTTTAGTTTCCCATTTACATAACGATTGGCGCAGTGAGATCTATCATTCATTAAGCTGTCGGCGCTCGAATAGAAATTAGCACATGCAGAACCTGCTTTTAATAGCAGCGTTGATATGTTTGCGATCATGGCAATCAATATTGATCTTTCATGTCAATAATAAGAGTGCCTGGTGGAATCTTTCGCAGATTTTCAGGTATGTGAAACACAAAGGCTTGGTGGTTAACAAAGAATGTTCTCAAGGAAGGCATTATATTCTCCAGAATTAGCATTACCGAATAATCTGATTTTTTTAAATTGTGTTTTTCTTATAAAGTGCGAGAAACAAATCTGGAACATATGATAAAGAATGAGCCAAGTTATTTCAATAATAAGAAATAACACCCTGCAACAAGAATAAACACCCTTCTCCTACATAAAGTATGTACTACAATATACATGCTCATTATGATAGGATAACAGGATGTACTACAATGTACAATGTATCAGCTCAGGATAACAGGATGCACTACAATGTACAATGTATCAGCTCAGGATAACAGGATGTACTACAATGTACAATGTATCAGCTCAGGATAACAGGATGTACTACAATGTACACATGTATCAATGAGGATAACAGGATGTACTACAATGTACAATGTATCAGCTCAGGATAACAGGATGTACTAAAATGTACAATGTATCAGCTCAGGATAACAGGATATACTATGTGCTACAATGCACAATGTATCAGCTCAGGATAACAGGATGTACTACAATGTACAATATATCAGCTCAGGATAACAGGATGTACTACAATGTACAATGTATCAGCTCAGGATAACAAGATGTACTACGATGTGCAATGTACACGCTCACGATGACAGGATATGAGGATGTGCTAAAATATACAATGAACATGCTCAGGATAACAAGATGTACTACAATATACAATATCTTTAATTATGTTCCTGATAAAGTGCTAGCGAACGCATTTGGATCATATATTATCAGAATGATGCCAAGTTATTTCAATAACAAGAAATACAAGTATACCAACACCTCATGTTCCCATAAAGGACTACTTACAATGTATATCCCACCCATTTAATTTTTGATTTACATTTACTAATAAGCTTGACGCAGTGAAAATTTTCGTTCATTAAGCTGTCGGCGCTCACACATGTAATGAGCGCATTGCCGCGAAACAGACTGGACGAGTGTCGCATTAGCAGGCAGCGGATTGTCTGCGGGTTGTCAGTGATTTCATTAATTAAGTGATCGAGAGCTCAAATAAGACTTTCGCTCTTCCATTCCTCCGCATTCCTCGTTCAATCATACTGATGACTATTTCATACTCGGGATGGGATGTAACAATCACCCCCAAAACTTCCGTTCCAACTCCTTTCGGAACGATCATTATCCCGCGCTCCATTCTTTCCCTTCTTCCCAAGTAGCCTGATTTGATTAATTTTGGGAAAAAGTGACAGAATATAACGGCCGGTGTTTCCCACTGTGAATCCAGTTTTTTATCCCTATGGGTTGGTTTTTTCATGGATAACTTTCTTTATGTTGGTCTGAAGGGTAGTTTAGTTTTTGTGTTTTTTGTTTTTCTTCTGAGGAAATGCGTAGGCATTCGTCTGATGATTTAGGAATTATTGGTTTTTTTTATTTTCGTATGAAGCGAATCGAAAAAGGATATCGGTGCAGTGATGGGTTTGATGGGAAAAGGATAATTTAAAAACCACATTTTTACATACCTATTATGTGCATCATATATCGTATCAGTGTCGTAGTGTTATGAAAAGGAATAAATGTATGCAGTTGTAATGTTGTTTTTTAATTTTTACTTACAGAATGTGTTTCTGATATTTGTTAATTATTGATATAGGATATCAGATGATTATTTTGAACACATTGCATTCAATGGGTAAATAAAAATGTAACATATTTATATAAAGCATCATGTATTATGGTGCATAATAGGTACAAAGAATATATTTTTAAGACCAAAAGTGGTTTGATTTAGCATTAATTAAAAATTGTAGACTTTGAAAAGCAATTTTAAATAAAAAATATTTGTATCATGTAATTGTAATTCGTATTAGTTTCTTCAGACCAAGTTTTCGTAAAAACAATAAAATCCAACTATTTGGACCTTAAATAATTTTACTTCCATGAAAATAGATTAAAAATTAACAAAACATGTACATATTATGGATAGTATATAATGTTTTATGTATACAGTGCCTAAAAATACACAGTCAAATACTAATTGAGTTTGATTGCGTTCAATTACGAAAAATATATTAACACTTACAATGAAATCACTCATTTTTAAGGAAAACATGTATTTCTTTTTTTAAAATACAAATTTTTGGCAAATATAAGCTTAAAAATCATGATAAATTTCATCATGTTCATAAATTCGATCGGTCATGATGACTACGTCAATGTGACATACCATTAATTTCTATTCTAATTCTTAATTAGACATGATTTTATATCAAATAAAAATCATTATTTGACGCAGTGCTGCTTTAATTGTATTAATAATCTTTGAATCTTGTTCGGTCGCAATGCAGGCGTGTCTACAGCACAGTCAACATAAAGAACAGTTTTCCTGAACTGATGCCTAAATTTGATCTTTTTTTCGGAATTTGATCATGCTGATTAATTTGATCACATAACTACTTCAAAATTATTATCACAAGTAAAAATCATAACCAAGAAAATTTAATTGTTTTTATGATCTTGATAGTTACATACAATGCAGAGTGCTATAGAATTATAAACATCAAAAGCAGTTTTCACTGAACTATAATCCTATTTAATGCTAACTAGCACGCATAGAAACAATTATGTACTCAATAACTAATGCGAAATTGTTTAAAATTTGATTTGCAATATATGTTAATATATTCAATACACATCTCTATGTATAAAGCAAAATAGTTCTTTGTTTATATTTCTTAAAGCTTAAAACATATTAGGCTTGCACGTCCAATTTTATTCTTTTAATCTATTTCTTTTATCTGCGTAACTAAAGATCAAGGAAAAATTCTTATTAGTTATTTTATTATGAAATAAAAACCTTATTTAATAATAATAAAATAATGCCCCACAACCTCTAACAATAAGGTTGCTAAGTTTTATTATTATTAAAATATAAGAATGAGAAAGGACTACATAGCTCTCTATTCAGATTGTAATTCGTTCTTTTACATACAGAAAAACCTTTCAGTCTGATATTTTGCTGTCTATTCTAAAGTCCTGGAGGCGATAATCGTTTACATTCGCTGTTGAAATTATTTTAATTTATAGTTTTCATGATCGTCTGGTGACGTCAACGTAGAATTTTTGCTAGAATTACTTTACTATTGTGATTACTACTTTACTATTTTGGCTTAAAAAAAGTTAGTGTTGGAAAAATTTTGGTTTTCATGTGTATAAAAATTAAAAATGATATATTCCTTTTCAAAATATTTGTTAATAACTTTTTAAATTAAATAAATGAATTTCATTTTTTTATGTAATTAATCGTGATTATTGCAATGAAAGACATAATGAATATGTAATTAATTTATCATTGTATAATTTAAATGTATTTGCTGCATTAGGTTGATTGCATTGTCTGTAAATGTATTGTCTACATTGTCTGATTTACGTGTTGTCTGCATTACATAATTCAATGCACAAAATTATTTTTGTTTTTTTTATCATTTCATTATTCTAAATATAAATAAAAAATATTCCAAAGGACCAATTGAATTTTACAATGGACAGTAATAAAATTGTATTCTATTTTATAATTTAATTCTAAATAATTAGACCGAATTTTCGTAAAAGAAGTTTAGAATTTAATCATACAATTTTAGTAAAAGTTATTTATTATTTTAATGTACAACTTTATTATTTTGATTCAAAATACAATGTAGAAACATTTTAGAATCCATATGTATAAAAATTAAAAATGATTTCATTTCCTGCATACATTCCAACTTCGCATACATTCCTGCATACATTCCAGCAGTCAGATTTGTATTTTTATATTAATTATATTAAATTATTTGAAAATTGTATTAAAGGTATTTAATATCATTAAGTCGGATTAATTTAATAATTAAAGAATAAAAAAAATAAATAAGTTGAATACTGTGATTTGTAAATAAATAAGGTTAATTATTTACTTCATGCGATTTATTTATCGTGAATGAAAATGGTTTAAAAGGGGTTTTAAAATTTCACTTTGAAATTATGTTTAAAAAATGATTCTTTCCCAAATAAAAAAACATTAGATATTTTTCTATGAAAATAATGTTATATAACGTAAAATAAGATCGAATTTTTTTCTTCATAAATAAATCTCAATTTATTTAATAAAAAATGGCATTTCTGTTTAAATGTCAAATTATTATTTAAAGAGTTTTTTACAGATGTTTTCGCGAAGTTATGATGTAATGATTTTTAAATATCGTTTAACTAACATCGTTAATTATTTAATTTATATGATCTATTTATCGTCAATGAAAATAATTTAAGAAGAGTTTTAAAATTACACAACATTTGAAGTTTTTGTTTAAAAGATGATTATTTCTCAATAAACAAGAGATCTATGGAAAAAATGTTAAATAATTTAAAAAGATCAATTTTTTTTATAAACTTCAGGTAGCTTAATAAAGTAATGAAATATCCGTTTCAATGCTATATTATAGTTTGAAAAGTTTCTTTTTTTCTGATGGTTTCGCGCAGTTATGATATAAGGCTTAAATAAACAAAAAAAATTTGTATTTATGGAAAAAAAATTAAACAACGTAAAAGAGAATCGAATTTTGTTTTGTAAATATCCGTTAATTTGATAAAGTAACGAAATATCCGTTTAAATGCTTGATTATTATTTAAAATTTTCTTCTTTTCTGACAGTTTCGAGCAACTATGATATAATGCTTATTAAATAAAATGTATCAATTTACTTATTTCTAAAAAAAAAATAATTCTTTTAAAAAAATAATTAATAATAATAAGGATAAATAATAATAATTCTTTTTAATAAATGATTCTGCTTTGAGACAAATCAAACGAATTTTTTTTATATAAAATATTACGTGGTGTATTAAAATGCTTATCAAATTAATCATATTATGCTTTTAAATTTCTTCCTATTTTTTTCTTATTAACTTATAATCAATAATCCTTTTTTAAAAAATAAAAAATTATTTTACCATTTATTTAAAATATTTATGCTTTAATTTATCCCCTTCATTCATATCAAATTTAATTTCTTTGAAAATATTAATTAGAAATGTTAATTAAATAAAATACTTCCATTCATTTTATATTAAGGACATCCAATTCATTTATTAATCACAAATTTATATTTTTTTTTAAAAATCAGAAATTTTCTTTCATGTTATCAATACAAATGATGTTATTTCTTTAATTAATGTGACATATGAATACTACGTGTCTGAGCTCAAAAATTATTCATTTAATGAATTAATCTTTTGATATTCATTAATTTGTCATTAATTAAAAAACACTCTTTTTAATTCCATCTTTTAAATTATCAACAGCTTGCTTTCTAACACTTTTGGAAACAAATTATAAAGCAAAATGCCGTCTAATGTCATGTTTCAAATACTGGTAAATATTTTGACACCCAGCTTAATTACCTTTTTAAACCGTCCTTATCTTTCAGCTGAGATATTCGACAAATTTGTTTTTTAACGTATTTTCAAAACCATGTCAGTTTATACTTTTCTTAATAACTTTAAAGTGCCATTCGAAATTACTTAAGAAAAGGGAGATACTGCAGTGTATTTAAAGGTAAATCCAGGTAATTAAGTTAGTTGTTAATTATTTTATGAACTTCTCTCGTACACTTATATACTGAAATTCGTCATTTTTAATAAAATTAAATTCATAACGTCAAAAATTTAATTTATTTTTTATTCAAACGATCAATTCCTACAATTTTTTAAAACCTTTTTTTTTTTATGTATGAATTGTTCCATAAATTATAATTTTGGTACTCAAGATCCTTTTTTCCAAAATTTTGGAATGTAGTAACATGTCAGAATTGATCTTATACTTATCATGTTTCAATACACATTAATTTCTTAAAGAATTGTTAAATATTATGAAATAAAATATGAAAACTAAAAATATTTTAAGACTGTAGCATTTTCCGACGGGAAGAGTGGTAGCATTTCGTTCCCAGGAGACAGGAATATATATTCTTTAACAAGTACATAATAACAACCCATCACTCAAATTTGACAGCAGATAAGCAGTGTCATAAACAATAAGACCTCGTGAAATTAGCTATTGTTTGATCGATTTTGTGAGGTCGGAACAATTACAGACGCGATATGGACTACATGATGAGTTGCTGCATTGAGACTGGTGGCACACCATCAGCTGAAGAAGTGTCGACTCTAAAGGGAAATGAGGGTATCTGACCACCTATCTCGAAGGATTTTCTTAAAGACCGGTTTTTGGATTGAGAACGGAGAGTTCGGTGACGAGTCGACAAGAAATGTTTTTTTTGTTTTTTTCTCTGTAGTGAATGAATAGGTCACAATTTTCCCTCTTACTTTCAAATGAGCCCCTTGTGGTTTAATGTATCATGCAATGTGATAATTAAGGTCTGCAGCAGACCTGGTGTAATAGAATCGTCGTAGACATGAGAATGCTGAAAATATCCGTCGTCGGAGTGAATTGCAAATGTTCATTTTTTCATTTTTTTCCATATATATATAAACAGAGTTCTTTATATATATGTATATATATATATGTATATATATATATATATATATATATATATACACTGAAGTGACAAAAGTGATGGGATAGCAATATGCAAATTTTCAGATGGCAGTAGCATCGCGTAGAACAGGTATAAACGCGCAGTGCTTTCGCAGAGTTTCATTTCTGTTCATGTTATTCATGTGAAGAAGAGTTTTGACGTGATGATGACCGCACGACGGGAATTAACAGACTTTGAAAGCGGAATGTTAGTAGGAGCTAGACGCATGGGTCATGCCATTTCGGAAATCGTTAAAAAAGGGAATTCAACATTCCCAGATCCACTGTGTCAAGAGTGTGCCGAAAGTATGAAATTTCAGGCATAATATCCCACCATGGACAGCGCAGTGGTCGACCGCCTGCACTTAACGACCGAGACCGGCGACGTCTGCAAAGAGTCGTAAATTCTAACAGACAAGCAGCACTGCGTCAAATAACCGCAGAAATCAATGTGGGACGTACAAGGGACTTGTCTGTTAGAACTGTGTGGAGAAATTTGGCTTTCTTGGGCTATTCCAGCAGAAGACTGACTCGAGTGCCTTTACTGACAGAACGACATCGCTTGCAGTGACTCTGGTGGGTACGTGAGCATATCGGTTGGTCCCTAGATGAATGGAAAACAGTGGCCTGGTCCGATGAGTCACGATTTCAGTTGGTAAGAGTTCAGTTGGTAGGGTTCGACTGTGACACAGACCCCGCGAAGCCATGGACCCAAACTGTCAGCAAGGCACTGTTCTAGCTGATGGTGGCTCCGTAATGGTATGGGCTGTTTTTTCATGGCATGGAATTGGTCCTCTGGTGCGACTGGACCGAACATTGACTGGAAAAATGTTCAGCTACTTGGAGATCACTTGCAGCCATTCATGGACTTCAATGTACCCAAACAACGATGGGATTTTTTATGGATGACAATGCGGCATGTCACCTGGCCACAACTGTTCGCGATTGGTTTGAAGAACATTCTGGACAATTCCAACGAATGATCTGGCCACCTAGATCGCCCGACATGAATCCCATCGAGCATTTATGGGACATCATCGAAAGGTCTGTTTGTGCCCAAAATCCTGCACCATCAACGCTTTCACAATTACGGACGTCTATCGAGACAGCATGGCTCAATATTCCTGCAGAAGACTTCCAACGACTTGTTGAGTCCATGCCACGTCGAGTTGCTGCACTTCGCCGGGCGAAAGGAGGGCCGACACGATATTAAGAGGTATCCCATGACTTTTGTCACTTCAGTGTATATATATAAAGTGGCCCTCTTCTTGAAGCCGTTATAGGTTTGGTATAGGCCGAGACGTTACAAGACATATATTTAAAAAACATATTAATAGATATCAATTTTAGTTATTTTTTACAAATAATAGGAGAGATCAAATTAATAATAATTTTAAATTGAAAAACGTATTTGGTATAAGTCTGGAAACTATATGACAAATATTAAAAAATGCAAACATGTTGCTATAACATGATATATATAACAAGGGAAAATTTTTAAATAAATTAATATTGTTTATAATTATTACTATCGTAAAACATCTTCACTAAAAAATAAAACAAAAATGGAAAATTAAGACAAATACAGTAAAACTAGTTTAATGAATATAAAAAAACATACATTAAAGGTATGATGTTTTTAAATTGTACCATAAAATATAACAAATTGGTTTAGTTGAAATTATTATTTCCAAATAAACTATTAATAAATATAAAATTACCTTAAAAGGAGCTAATACAATAATTTTCAATGAATATCGGTCCTTTATTGTTTTACTTAAGTATAATATATGAAGATAAAATGCTTTTTTTTTAATTTAAATACGCTTATTTAGTTCAAAATTAAGTACAGTTAAGTTCAGTATCCTTATTTATAGCTTTTTCGGACATAAAAACAGTTAATTTATGGGTTACTTTTAAGAGATAAGAACCTTTCCTATGTAAAAACAACTTCATCAAAAAGAAAATTTGTATAAAATTTATTTCGTCGATATTAATTACAAGAAGTAAACGAAAAG
Source organism: Caerostris extrusa (assembly GCA_021605095.1). Lineage (NCBI taxonomy): Eukaryota > Metazoa > Arthropoda > Arachnida > Araneae > Araneidae > Caerostris > Caerostris extrusa. Next base: position 101,721 of record BPLR01009586.1, on the reverse strand, counting down.
AAATTTGGATTTGAGATTATAGTGTTTTTATTTGAAGTAAAATAAAATTGATGTGTCATTTCTCTGGAATTTAAGGAGTTTAGCAATGAAGTGTTTCTTTAATAGTTTAGCCTAACCTTTATTTAATGCTGATTAAATTATTCACATTTATTTTATAATCTAAATTATTAAAGTTTTAAAAAATTCGTACTATATATTTTGTTTGGATAGATTTCTGAATCAATAAATGTCCATGTTATTTTCATTTAATAAACAATATAATTTATTTATATTCTAGAAATCTGCATAGCTAAAAACAATGCACATTTGAATAATTCATTTTATTTCTTGTGTAATCTAAATCATTAAAGTTCTAAAAATTCGTATTTCATGTATTACGTTTTGGATAGATTTCTGAATCAAAAAACACGTTCGTGTTGTTTCAGTTAATAAACAATGTAAACCTATTTATATTATCGAAATCTGCATAACTAAAAACAATACATATTTAATTAAGTTATTTTATTTTTATTATAATTTAAATTACTAAAGTTTTAGATATCCGTATTCTGTATATTATATTTTGATATCTTTCTGAACTCAAAAGCATTCTTGTAATTTCATTTAATAAACGATATAATTTATTTATATTATCGAAACCTGCATAACTAAAAATACATATTTGAATAATTAATTTTATTTCTTTTATAATCTAAATCATTAATGCTCGAAAAATTCATATTCTATAACATTACGTTTCGGTAGCTTTCTGAATCAAAAAAACATTTTCGTTTGTCTTAAACAATATGATTTATTTATATATTATCGAAATCTGCATAACTAAAAACAATGTATATTTGAATAATTTATTTAATTTTTGATATATTTTAAATCTCCAAAGTTCTAAAAATTCGTATTCTATATATTATGTTTGGGTAGACTTCTGAAGCAAAAACATATGCTTGTTATATGAATTTATTTGCATTATCGAAATCTGCACAACTAAATAAAACACATTTTTGAATATTTTAAGTCCCAAACAATAAAATACTAAAATATTCGTGTTGCAAATTCAATATATATTCCATAATTGCAAATTTCTGGTATTACCATCGCCATAGTACAGCATTTCTACAGCCACTCCATTTGATTCAATTCCAGCAAGTGGGCCAGAATTCGCATCGGAACACCACAAGTCGAGTTAAAACTGAATGCAGAAATAGACAATAATTGCAGCTGCCACAACGGATTTAACAACTCGAGTTCTTGCTCTGCGGAGCACGTAATAGGATATAATTGCAGGATGGAATTGCATGTCCTCCAGCCTTCTCGCCATTCTCCTCAGTGGGCATTTTCGGAGGAGATTCACCAATGGAAATTCACCTCCGTTTACAAATGCGGTTCTACTTTGACATCTACTCACTTGAAAAAAATCAGCAATACTTATGTAATAAAGTGCCATAAAGCTAGTGTCATAATATAATCAAGTAATTATATACATATAAGTTTGAAAAATTTTGTGAAATTATCTATAGTGTTATTAGATGGACGGAGAATAATTAGAGTGCAGTGTAAAAGCTTCATTTAAAACATTGGCAATTATTAGTGTAATTGCATTAATGATATAATAATGTAATTTGCCAATTAGACAATTAAAATCTATTTGATAATTCCCATTCAATTATATTATTTTATTAACTTATATATTATTATATAATTATACTTTTTTATTGTGAGAAGCTACTCTAGAATGAAGTGGAACTTCATTACAAAATTATATTATTCATTAACATAAATTAAATAAATATATGTTGAGCAAAATAATGAATAAGTCGAAAATAATATTTTTGTTATTTTCATTTTTATTATTTCATTTAAAATCAATTAAATTTCTAAACTTAAATATTTAATATTTTAGTATACGTTTTCATAATTTTATGCATCAACTTGGCTGTTTTAATAAAAAATTATTCATAACAGTTTTGTTAAACTATAAATAAATTCCCAGTTACACAAATTCTAATATTTTTCAAAGTATAAGAACACAAATTACAACGTACTAAAAACAATATATAATTCAATAATTCATTTTATTTCTATTTTAATCTAATTACTAAAGTTTTAAAAATTCGTATTCTTTACCTTATTCAATTCCTTCTATTAGATCACACTCTCCCCGCTGTATATCTTGTTCAAATTTTCAATCGTTAATAAAATAAAATTTATTCATCCACTCAAGTTAAAATACATTTTTAACTTGTAGTGGATTATACTTGATGTCAAAACAGTGTTTTCAAATATTAATTTATTAATCAAATTTCGATAATTTATTAAAATTTTTTTAGATTTAAGTTGCATATATCTACCAATAGGTGGCTCCAGATAAACTTAAAAAAAATGAAGGAAAATTATTTATAAAGGACGGATTTTCTGCAATATAGAGAAAAAAAAAGTAGAAATTGACTTAAAAAAATATTTTTATATTACTTTTTTTGGATAGCTTTTTGAATCAAAAGTGGATCTATTATTTTCATTTAATAAACGATATAATTTATTTATACTATTGAAATCTGCATAACTAAAAACAACAAATTTTGAATATTTTAAACCACGAACATTAAAATATTGCAATACAGCAAATTCAATACATTCCAGAATTGCAAATTTCCAGAATTACCATCGCCCTACAGCCACTCCATTTGATTCAATTCCAGCAAGTGGGTTGAATTCGCATCGGAACTCACAAGACGAGTAAAACTGAATGCAGAAATAGACAATAATTGCAGCTGCCACAACGGATTTAACAACTGGAGTTCTTGCTCTGCGAAGCACGTAATAGGATATAATTGCAGGATGGAATTGCATGCCCTCCAGCCTTCTCGCCATTCTCCTCAGTGGGCATTCTCGGAGGAGATTCACCTCCATTACAAATGCGGTTCTACTTTGACATCTTTTCACTTAAGAAAAAACTATCAGTAATCTGTAATCATGCTAGTGTCATAACATAATCAAGTAATTAAATATATATAAGTTTGATAAATTTTGTGAAATTATCTATTGTGTTATTAGTTGGAAAGCGAATAATTAGAGTGCAGTGTAAAAGCTTCATTTAAAACATTGGCAATTATTGCTCTAATTATATTAAGGATATAATAATGTAATTTGTCAATTATATCAATTAAAATCTAGTTGATAATACCAATTCGGTACTTTTATTATTATTATGTTATTTATTATGATATTTTTTATTGTGAGAAGCTCATTTAGAATTAAGTGGAACTTCATTACAAAATATGTTATTCATTAACATAAATTAGATCAATATACTAGTATGTTGATGGAACTAATGAGTAAATCGAAAATAATATTCTTGTTGTTTCACTTAAATCAATTAAATATCTAAATTTAAATATTTAATATTCTAATAAACATTTTCATCAATTTATGCATCCACTGGACTGTTTTAGAAAATAAAATTTATCACAGCAGTTTTGTTATACTATAAATAAATGCCTAATAACGCAAATTCTGATAATTCACAAGGTATAACAACACATATTACAGCCTACTAAATACAATACATACTTGAATAATTTATTTTATTTCAATTACAATCTAAATCACTAAAGTTCTAAAAATTCGTATTCTGTACTTTATTTTTGGATAGCTTTCTGAATCAAAAGGCGTTCTTGTTATTCTGATTTAATAAGCAATATACGAGTTATTTATAGTATCGTAATCTGCAAAACTTAAATCATCACATTTTTGAATATTTTTAAGCTACGACTATGGAAATATGTGTAAGTAGAATAGATAATTCAATATATTCCATAATTGCCAATTTCTAGAATTACAATCGCTATGCAGCAGCTCTACAGCCACTCCATTTGATTCAATTCAGCAAGTGGTCCAGAATTCGCATCGGAACTCCACAAGACGAGTTAAAACTGAATGCAGAAATGAGACAATAATTGCAGCTGCCATAACGGATTTAACAACTCGAGTTATTGCTCTGCTGGAGCACGTAATAGGATATAATTGCAGCATGGAATTGCATGTCTTCCAGCCTTCTCGATATTCTCCTCGGTGGTCATTTTCGGAGGAGATTCACCTCCATTTACAGATGCGGTTCTACTTTGACATCTATCGATTCGAAAAAAAACTATCAGCAATCTGTAATCATGCTATTCCATAACATAATCAAGTAATTAAATACATATAAATACATAAGTTTGATAAATTTCGTGAAATTATCTATTGTGTTATTAGATGGGAAGAGAATAATTAAAGTGCAGTGTAAAAGCTTCATTTAAGACATTTGAGATGATTAGTGTAATTATATTAGGGATATAATACTGTAATTTGACAATTAGACTAATTAAAATCTAGTTGATAATCAAAATTCTGTGCTTTTATTATTATTAAGTTATTATATAAATGTACTTTTTATTGTGAAAAGCTAATCTAGAATGAAGTGGAACTCCATTAAAAATAAATTATTCATGAACATAAATTAGATCAATATATATTCCTGAAAATAATGAATAAGTCGAATTAATGCTCTTATTATTTCACTTAAATCAATTAAATTTCTAAATTTAAATATTCAATACTTTAGTATACTGTTTTCTTTTATGCATCCACTTGACTGTTTTAGAAAAAAAATTATTCATATCAGTTTTTAAACTATAAATAAATTTCAAGTAATGCAAATTCTAATAATTCACAAAGTCTAACAAAACATATTACAACATACTAAAAACAATAGATATTTGAATAATTCATTTTATTTCTATTATTAAAGTTCTAAAACATATTATTCTATACAGTATGTTTGGAAAACTTTCTGAATCAAAAAGCGCTCTTGTTATTTTCATTTAATAAACAATATAATTTATACTTTTGAAATCTACATAACTAAAAATAATACAATTTTGAATATTTTAATTCCCTCAAGAACATTAAATTATTGAAATATGCGTGTAGCAAATTCAATATATTCCTTAATTGCAAATTTCTAGAATTACAATCGCCCTACAGCAGCTCTACAGCCACTCCATTTGATTCAATTCCAGCAAGTGGTCCAGAATTCGCATCGGAACTCCACAAGACGAGTGAAACTGAATGCAGAAATAGACAATAATTGCAGCTGCCACAACGGATTTAACAACTCGAGTTCTTGCTCTGCGGAGCACGTAATACGATATAATTGCAGGATGGAATTGCATGTCCTCCAGTCTTCTCGCCATTCTCCTCAGTGGGCATTTTCAGAAGAGATTCACCCCTCCATTTGCAAATGCGGTTCTACTTTGACATCTATTCATTCGAAAAAAATCAACAATCTGTAAACATGCTAGTGTCATAACGTAATCAAGTAATTAAATACATATAAGTATGATAAATTTTGTGAAATTATCTATTGTGTTATTTGATGGAAAGAGAATAATTAAAGTGCAGAATAAAAGCTTCATTGAAAACAGTGGCAATTATTACTCTAATTATATTAAGGATATAAAAATGTAATTTGCCAATTAGACACATTAATATCTAGTTGATAATCCCAATTCTGTACTTTTATTCTTATTAAGTTATCTATTTTTATATAATTATACTTTTATTGTGATAAGCTAATCGTGAATGAAGTTGAGATTCATTACAAAATATGTTATTCATTAACATAAATTAGATCAATATATGTTGATGAAAATAATGAGTAAGTAGAAAATAAAATTCTTGTTATTTCATTTAAATAAATTATATTTCTAAATTTAAATATTTAATACTTTAGTATACGTTTTCAAAATTTTATGCATCAACTTGACTGTTTAACAAAAAAAGTTATTTGCAACAGATTTTTTGTTTAATTATAAATAAAATTCCCAGTAACGCAAATTCTGATAATTCATAATGTATAACAACACATATTGCAAAATACTAAAAACAATAGATTTTTGAATAATTCATTTTATTTCTATTATAATCTAAATTACAAAATTCTCAAAATTCAAAATCAGTACCTTAGTTTTGGATAACTTTCTGAATGAAAAAAAAAGCGTTCTTGTTATTTTCATTTAATAAACAATATAATTTAATCATGCTATCGATATCTACAAAACTAAAAGCAATACATTTTTAAATAATTTATTTTATTTCTATTATAATCTAAATCACTAAAGTTCTAAAACTTCGTATTCTATATATTAAATTTTGATAGCTTTTTAAATTATTAAAAATATGTTCGTGCTATTTTCATTTTAATAAACAATATAACTTATTCATATTATCGAAACTTGCGTAACAAAACACAATACATATTTGAATATTTTTTAATTTCAATTTAAACTAAACCACTAAAGTCTAAAAATTCACATTCTGTACCTTATTTTTGAACAGCTTTCTGAATCAAAAAGCGTTTTGTTATTTTCATTTAATGAACAAAACAATTTATTTTTACCATCAAAATCTGCACAACTAAACACAATACATTTTTGAATATTTTAATTCATTCACCAACATTAAAATATTAAAAATATGCGTATAACAAATTCAATATATTCCAGAATTGCAAATTTCTAGGATTACCATCGCCCTACAGCAGCTCTACAGTCACTTCATTTGATTCAATTCCAGCAAGTGGTCCAGAATTCGCATCGGAACTCTACAAGACGAGTAAAACTGAATGCAGAAATAGACAATAATTGCAGCTGCCACAACGGATTTAACAACTCGAGTTCTTGCTCTATGGAGCACGTAATAGGATATAATTGCAGGATGGAATTGCATGTCCTCCAGTCTTCTCGCCATTCTCCTCAGTGGGCATTTTCGGAGGAGATTCACCTCCATTTGCAAGTGCGGTTCTACTTGGACATCTAACCATTCGAAAAAAAAAACAATCAGTAATCTGTAATCATGCTAGTGTCATAACGTAATCAAGTAATTAAATACATAGAAGATTCATAAATTTTGTGAAATTATCTATTGTGTTATTAGATAGACGGAAAATAATTAGATGCAGTGTAAAAGCTTCATTTAAAACAACGTAAATTATTATTGTAGTTATATTAAGGATATAATTAAATAATTTGCTAATTATACGATTTTAAACCTTGTTGATATTCTAGCTAATTCAGATATAGTTTTTGTAGTGAGAAGCTAATGGAAAAAGAAGTGGAGCTTCATTACAAAATATGTTATTCATTGACATAATTTAGATCAATATATGTTGATGGAAATAATGAGTAAGTCGAAAATAATATTCGTGTTATTTCACTTAAATGAATTATATTTCTAAATTTAAATATTTAATATTTTATTATACGTTTTTAAAAGTTTCTTTGTGTATCAACTTGAATATTTTAGAAAAAAATAATTATTCGATGCAGTTTTATTAAACTACAAATAAATTCCCAGTAACGCAAATGTTGATAACTCCCAAAACATAATATTTGTTGTGAATATTCTTCAGTGTCCAACAGCGCGGGACGGACACCCCATGTGTACTCATGGATCTAGGGAAAAAGGGGCAACTCCTGTTAATCAAAAATTATCCCTAAATTGATTAGAATTGTTATTGATTAGCATTGTAGATTTCTTATCGTTTAAATTTTTTTAAACAAAAGCTTTTTAAACAACAAATCAATAAGTAAAATTAGCTTTTAATATTAACCAAAATAAACTTTAGAACAATGCTATACATTTCACTATTTTTAAACAAAAAATTATCATCAATTAATTATAAATAAATTATATTGAGTCATCAATAAATCAAAATTACTACTAAATTTATCATCAGTTGATTAGGAATGTTATTGATTAGCATTGTAGATTCCTTAACGCTTAATTTTTTATTCAAAATCTTTTAAATAGCAAATCAATAGGTAAAATTATTTTTTAATATTAACCAATATAAACTTTATAGCAATATTATGAATTTTACTATTTTTAAACAAAAAATTATCACGAATTGATTATCAATAAATTATATTCAATTATCAATAAATCAAGAATTATCACTAAATTTATCATTTGATTAGCATCGTAGATTCGTTAGAATTTAAATTTTTTTATTCAAAAGCTTTTTAAATAACAAATTTTTTCTTTCTAATGCAGCTAGCAAACACAGACAGCTTGGTCTTTGGATGCCTTAAGGCAAGTGCTGCAGAGGCGTACTTATTTTGCATTAACCCAGGGGGCGCGTGTAACTTGAAGATAAGCCACGGACGCGGAGTAACATTGCCCCCGCAACGCTCTACGATCCTATTAGGACCGGGACCTACTTTTTAAAGTGGATTCCGAACCACTACAAACAATCATGGCACCGCCGGGACTCGAACCCGAAACCTGTAGTACCGAGCGCCAGAGCGCTAGCCACTCGGCCATCAGGCCCTTAAATAACAAATCAATAAGTAAACTTAGTTTTTAATATTAACCTAAATAAGCTTTATAACAATACTATATATTTTACTATTTTTAAGCAAAATAATTATGATCAAATGCCCATCACTAAATTTATTCAATTATCAATAAATCAAGAATTATCACAAAATTTATTTATTATCAATTGATTAGAATTGTTATTAATTAGTTGTTAATTCCTTAGGGTCGAATTTTTTTTTATTCAAAGGCTTTTCAAATAATAAATCAAAAAATAAAATTAATTTTTAATATAAAATAAACTTTATAACATTATTATACATTTTACTATTTTTAAACAAAAAAAAATGGAAAAATTATAACCTTCTCTGCTAACCTAAGAAGGGTGCATCATCAAGTAATTTTAAGCAAATTATTTTTCCTCTTTTTGAATAAGAAATCATGTTTCTTTCCTATCCTTTTGACAATTTCAGTCAACTAAGCTGATAAATTTGTAAAGGAAACTATTCTCCACATTTTATGGCCAAAACAATTTTATTATCCTTTCTTAGGTTATAAACTGCACTTTCCCCTTGCGCTCAATATAACTCATCCTTCTTAATGATCATCAATAAAGAACAAGATTGCTAATAAACTCTACTAGATGTTTTTTCCCAATGTATGGAACAACTTTTCTTGACAGTCGTATCAGAGATCAGAATTTTTCAATAAAGAAAGAATTTTTTTTTGAACATGAGTCAAACTTTTTATTGGCCTAACATTTCTTTTTTCAACTTTATATATGTGCTTGAAAAAATTCTGGTATTCCGTTTAAATGTCCCTTGACTTTTATACAGAAATTTTATACGGTTTCAAGTTTTTTAAATCCATTGCATTAGTATATTCATGCAATATTAATATATTCTTGTAATTTTAGGAAATTTATTGAAATAGAATTTCTTGAAAATATAGGAGAATTATTGAAATAGAATTCCTTGTAAATATAGGAAAATTATTGAAATAGAATTTCTTGTAAATATTTATTGAAATAAATTTCTTGTAAATGCAGGATAATTATTGAAATATAATTTCATGTAAATATAGGTAAAAATGTAAAAATGCAATTTAGTTTCTATGAAATAAGGTGTGTAGTGTGCAGGTTGTGCAGCTGGAAAGTGGGTGTAGTTGTAATTACACACAGGTTTGAGAACACACAGCTCTACTTACACAAACACACATGCATATTTACTAAATTTAAAGACATAGATTCGTGGAAGGATTCAACTTCTGAGCCGAAAATAAAGATACTCAGTTACGCGCTGGATGAGCGAAATATACTTCCTTTCCGGGTGAGAGTGATGGCCACTTGGTTAGCGCCCTGGTCATTACTACCACAGGCTTCAGGTTCGAATCCTGACCGTGGCATGGATGTTTGTTATCCACGGACGGTTGTTCGGAATCCACGTTAAGCTACTACTACTATATCACACCACATCACTGAGCCCAGAGCTGAGTTGCCCCTAAAAAGTTTGGGAATTATGTAGGTGACAAGTCTGACTGGGCTGGGTGACGCTCTACAACCGTATTAGACCGGGATCTACCGCTTAAACTGGATTCCGAACCACTACAAACATCCATAACACCGCCGGGACTCGAACCCGAAACCTGTGGTACCGAGCTCTAGAGCACTAGACAATCGGCCGTTCAGGCCCCATCCACGTTAAGCTGTAAGTCCCGATATAATTAACTAAAAACTGTGCGAAAATGGCCATAGAGAGACAAACCAAACCAATTTCCGGATGAGAGTCCGTAGACCAATTTATACTCAGGGGTACGTTAAATATATTTCTTCTCGGGATAAGAGACTGCATATCAACTAGACGTTTTTCAGCGGCAACGTCGGTTGTGCTGTACTTCCTCTTGGGTGGAGTCTCGAAAATTACTGACCAATTCTCCTGAACTCCACAGAGGGCGCTCTTGGAGTGCGTAGGAGGGAGCGCGGTTGCAGGTGTAAAATTGTATGAGGATTTTTGTTTGCACTTATGTTATTTAAAATTAATATATTATGGGCTATTGTTATTCAAAATATTTAAATTAATTTTCTCATAACCTTTTAGAATTTTAATAAAAAGTTTACTATTTTAGAAATCTTAAAACCTAATTGGAATTATAAAATTATTAATAACATTGATGTAATTATTTTTAAACATGAATGTACCGGAAACTTTAGCGACAATTTTCCTAAAAGAATAATGGTTATAAAGTTCAATGCTTAAAAATTTTATTTCATATAATGAAACATCTAAACAGTTAGTTAATTAAAATATTTCTGCAATCATATATTAATTTCAGAAATCACTTTAAAAAACACATGTTGGACGAATAACATAATTATGATGTATAATACTACTTGTGATGTAATGATTCGGTAATTCCTTTAATTTTTCATAAGAATTAACAAAGGAGAATTCCAATTATTTCACAGTTTGCAATTTGTGTCACACCCTATCTTTGGAAAATTATTGTTGCAATATGACGAAATCATTCAGTAAATACTATATAAGTGTTCTATTGTTATAAAGCGATGATAGTCTAGTTTTTTTTAGGATTTCTTGTGTGGCGGTCTCTAAAATTTCTAATTGCTTCTAGTCACTTTTAAAATTTAAATTAATACGAGTAACTTATGGGCTACTGTTAATAAAATAGATTTTGATGAGTAATTATTTATCAGGAAAAAATATCAAATCTCAGTCATGAAATTTGAATTCAAATTTAAATAGAATATAAGCATCTGATTTCCTTTCTTTTACTTTTATTTGGTTTGATTTTGGCCATTGCAACTCTCGAGTCTGATCTGCTGAATTTTTCTTAAAACTAGCCGTAAATATCATTGGTAATTAATTATAAATAGAATGGGAACTCTTAGAACGATCTTTGCAGCATCAAAATAGGATAGTACAATTTCTAACAAATAATTATTATTTTTAAAATTAAATCCGTGATTCTGAAGAAGGAAAGCAGTTCCTTTTTTAATACGCTTTATTAGTTTCACCTGTATGTTTGTTTGTTTGCTTGTAAATGACTCTTTGGGCTTGATTTTGCCCTACTTTAAGCAATCCGATTTAATTTAAACGTTGTAGAGTTATCAAGGACAAACGACAATAAAATATCTTGATGAGTTTATTACCTCATCGTGATTAGGATCGCCGGGATTAGTGATTAAAACACACAGCCTTTGGAAAGTCATCCTGATCGGAGCATCATTTTTTAACCTGGAGATCTGTTTCTCTTCATACACACTATTGAAGCTGCAAAGAAACATTTATAGACATCTTTCAGACATTCAAACCTACGTTGGACAGCGCCACAACGGATAACGCGCCTGACTACGGATTAGGAGATTCCCTGTACGAATCCTGGCTGGCTCGACATATTTGCATTTAGCCTTTGTTTTACTCACAATTAAATTATTGTAAGAACCAGTCCTCCGTACCTGAACCTCATTTAAATATTATAGTTTAAAAAGACTAAAAAACATGCTTTTAGAGTTAATCAAACTAAAAAGTAAAAAATAAATTAATAGTTTAAAAAAATTTTAAAAACACGCTTTTAGAGTTAATCAAACAAAAAAATAAAAAATAATTGTTAACATAAGAATAAAATTATTGACGAAAAAATGAATGTCACTGTTCTAAAAGCGTGGGGTGCTTTGATAGCATTTTTAAAGTAACTCTGCATTTCGGTATGAAACTAGTGAAAATTATTACGATTGATATCGAGCACCCCACGCTTTTAGAACAGTGACATTCATTTTCTCGTCAGTAATTTTATTCTTATGTTAACAATTATTTTTTACTTTTGTTTGATTAACTCTAAAAGCGGGTTTTTTAGTTTTTAAATGATTAATTTATTAGCGGGATACCCCACATCCCCTTCTACCCGTGCATTGGCATATCATATGGAAGAAAACAGGAAAACTCTCACCAGGTAATCCGACTAACGATGCAAGATACTGACCATCACAAACGACATCTCGTTTTTTGAAACAGTGTCTACAACAAAGCCGCCACCAGCTCACTTTGTCACTGAGCCGCGAGTTGTGCCCCAGTATTTTTTCACCATTAATCTGTTAGCTAAGAAAATACTAGTGTAAGTTTCAAAAACAAATCGTTAATTAAACCTATATTTGTTCTACCTTAGTTAATGTATAGTAACTTAACTGATGGAACCAGTTACTTCTAAATGTGGGTGTTATGTGATGGCATATATATCTGATGGTAGTGAAAAACAAGACTTTATTTGATCAATAAAAATTATGTCGTAATTTTTTGCTGCTACTTTTTGGAATGAATTAATAAATTAAAAAAAAAAAAAATGAACTTCTAAGAGTTATAGTTTTTATAAGTTAATATTTTGAATATCATTACATTTTACAAATTTAAATTTCAAATAAAAATAATAAATTTGATTAATTTAAATGTATGAAAAAAATATTTCTTCATTAATAATATGTCGAGTAGACATCATTTGAATTACATCTGATCCTTAATTAAAAATAAAAGTACAAATCCTAAAACAATTTCCCCATTTGAAGCAAAAATTATATTAGATATGTGAAATTTACATGAAATTCATTAGAATTAAAGAGATTGCATGTTGATTTATTTATAAAAATAATTAAAATTAAGAAAACATAACACAAGTAACCAAATAACACTAAAATATAACCGAAAATTTCAGCGACTTTAATTAAACCGAAACGTCATTTCAAATGAATGACAAAAAATATAGTTAATTTTTGAATTTGAAATAAGTTTTAATTAACTCCCTTTGAATCATCATATATAATTAAAAACACAATTTTAATCACTATAGTTGGTCGTAAAGTTAAATAAGGTATTAATTATCATATGAAATCTGGGATGAAAAATTACTTTTTATAAAATTTATTTCTATAAAATATTAAAAAAAAATATTTCTTTATAATTTTTAAAACACGAATGTGACAAAGTCTTTTTGAAATGTATGTATATTAAAAATTATAAAATGTATCTCATAGAAAAACAAGAAAAACATTTATTTCACAAGATTTTGAAATCGACTTATACAATCAAATTTTTAATTAATAATAGTTAACTTATTTTACACATTAATTGACAGCTAAAAGGAATTTTTGGAAGACTTAGCAATTATCTTAACATATTTTCCAACTAAACAAGAACAGCTTAGAATATAAGTGTTTAATAACTGTCATGAATTCATTCTATAGTATTTAAAAATGTATTAGATTTTGTTGCGAAATCATCACTACAGAGAACGCAAAGTCGATAATTTCACAGAAACAAAGAAGGAAGAGAGATTTGTTATCCCCGTTTTTGAAGAAAACAAATTGAGAAATGTTGGAAACTTTTTCGACTGAATAATTACAAACCCATAGAAAACGTCATACTTTTTGGAGTCATTACGTTGAAACGAGTGTCTAAGACTCGTTTTGAAGTCTTTCATTTGGAAGCATTTGAAGTGTTGTTCTGAGTTAAGTGCAGTTGGAATGTCAACGGATCTCGCATTCAAACAGAGAATTTAATTACCAGTCAATTATAAAAATCCAAAGGAACAAAGCAGGTGACAAGTTCAATAAATTGTTACTTCAGACAAAACGAAGAGATTACAGGGACTAGTGGTGTTAGTTAAAAGTATTTGTACTGGTTGGGCGGATACTGTTCCTGTTACCACAGTAGCTTTATTTTGTAGTTAACAACTGTAATAACTAACTTTAAATTTTTACTAATTTATGCAGTGTCTTGAAAAGTGCCAAGAAAGCAATTTGTACTAGTATGTCTTGGTTTATTAACGTATAAAGTGTAAGAAAAATAATTTGAGGAGTGGGACCATTATATAAAATTTTAACTTATTCCTATTTGGAATAGAAATGTTCAGAAAAATTGTTTAATGTGTGCTATTCAAGATTGTAACTTTAGTAATATTTGGACAATAAATTGTTAAGTTTTAGTAAAAAAGAAGCAATTTAGTAAAGAGAACGTGTTATAACAGATGGTTGGAAAGTTATGAATATAATTGATGCAATTGTGCTATAAAAATGAATCAATTGCCTCAGTTGTTAAAGTTTAGTAAAAAAGGAGCAATTTAATATCTTGTCTCGTTAGCCGGATTACCTGGTGAAAGTTTTTCTGGTTTTCTTCCATATGATATGCCAATGCGGGAGTAGAAGGGGATGAGGGGGTATCCCCCTAAAAAAGGGAACTGCCTTCCTTCTTCAGCATCATGGATTTAAGTCAGACTACTACCTAAGGGCTCCATCACAACTAAATCAATCCCCCCCTTACCCTCCTTATGAAACCACACGGTTCTTGGATTTGGTCTAGATGTTGCTGTCTGCCAAGTGGGATAAGAAACAACAACAAAATATTGGGAATTCTTCATTAACAATGAGTGTATTATTTAGCCAATTTACAGTATTTAAGGCTAAAATTTATAATTATTTAGATTTTTAAATTGTTTAATTAATTTATTTTATTATTAAATTATTTAATTTAAAATCTGAAATCGTAGTTCAGCACAAATATTTTCTTAATAAAATTTACCAAAAATAAAATTATTCTTTTATTTGTAACAGGGCAACATCCAATTTATCTGTTAGTTTCAAATAAATTTTAAATTCTATTTAATGATGTTTCTATAAAACAAAACTGTTTTCTAGAAACAGCATTAAATAAAATTTAAAGAAGAAACCTTTAGTTTTCAAATTTCTTATATTTTTACCATACAACTTCCCAACCATAGAACAGAGTTTAAATTACAAATATGGCAACTTCTCACTTAATTTACGAAATTATAAATGAGATTTAGACACCCATTTAAAGATATTTCTGGTTACTGCTGTCAACCCTATACCAAATAAATGAAGTCTCTGTTACTTATTTAAAGTATTTCTTAACCCAACACTGTATAAATTACGATTCTGAAAGCTGTATTAAGATTCGCTGTTTCAACATACTACCCATTCAATCCAAATGCAGAAATATTAAAACACCTGTGCATAAAAATAAGCCTTTTCTACAAAGTAAACAAATGCACGATCTCTCTTTTATCCTTTACTTCATTTAAGGTGAACTTCCATAGATGTATTCGAATACACAAAGCGAAAAGAATTTCTTTTGCTAAGAGAGTGGGCACAAAACCAGAAGCATGAAATATTCATGAGTTGTATAGCCAAGAAAACGAATAATAGCTAAAAGATTAGATGCCTATTCTTCATCTCATTTTTCAATTTAGTATTGCTCTACAAAAAGCCTCAAAGAAATAAATCCATTTTAAAAGAAAAGAAGAAATTTAAATTTCATTCTTTGATTTGCATCGGAGATGTATGTATTCTTTAGTTTTTGCCAGTAATTTTCTTTTTCAAAGATTCGCCTAAATCTTGTTCTGTTTCTTATTGGCAAACTCTATTTCGAATTAATGAACTTACTGTAGGGAAGGTGTATATTTTTTAATGTGTATATATTGATACTCTTCTTCAAAGTGAGACACTTTTTTATGTGGTAGTTAAATATTCATTTCATCTATTTGAAGAATTTGAAATTAAATTTAATATTAATAACAAAACATGTTTTCTCAACTAGGAGTTTCTGGCTAAAGTATTTTTAAGAGCTGTATTGAGGCTTATAGTGTTAGGTTATGAGGTCGTTCTCAATTAGGAGGTGCTGGCTTATGTATTTCCAGAGCTGTATTGAGGCTTATAGTGTGAGGCTAAAGTTAACACAGAACCGAAGCTAACTGTTATTACAAAAATCATCATTCAGAAAGTAACTCTCACAATTATAGAAAAAAGACGGGGCATACCAACAAACACAAATAACATTACATTTCTACCACATTATCCTTCATGAAAATACTATTACAGATATCATCATTAAGAAAGAAAATCTTACTAATACAGAAAAAGCAGGACGTAGCAGCAAACAAGAATAGCATTTCATTTCTACCTCATTGTCCTTCATGAGAATTAGGGAAATCATTATCCATTTATCCCCATCAATTATCCTATTAAAAATCATAATTTAGTAAGGAAATTTCACCAATATATAAAAGGGGATATAGAAACAAACACAAATAACATTACATTTCTACTGCATTGTTCTTTATGAGAACACTATTATATATCAAATAAATTTGTATCAGTCAAGTTTAAAAAGCGCGAAACTAATATAACTTAAATAATGTTAGCACAATTGATTCCTTTTATAGCATAATAAAATGAGTCAACTCCATAAATTATATTCACAATTTCAAAACAGTTTTTATAGCATGTTTTTTTCTTTACTAAATTGCTTCTTTTTTCAGTTCCTTCTATTAGCTCACACTCTCCCTATATATATATCCTGTTCAAATTTTTCAATAATTAATAAAATACTTTTATTCATCCACTCAAGTTCAAATACATTTTTTTAACTTATAGTGGAGGACAATTGATGTTAATACAGTTTTTTTCAATATTAATTCAGTAAATAAATTTAATTAATTAATTTTAGTTTTTTTTTAGATTTAAGTTGCATATATCTACCAGTAGATGCCACCAAATAAACTGTGAATGAAAAAAAGTTAATGAAAATTATTTATTAAGGACTTTCTGCAATAGAGGGGAAAAAAAGTAAGAATTGGCTTTAAAAAAATTTTTTTTAATTACTTGTTATTACTAAAATTTAGCAATTGATGCAATTAATTCATTTTATAGCACACTAAAATGAGTCAATTGCATCAATTACATTCAAATTTCCAAAACAGTTTTATAGCATATTTTCTATACTAAATTGCTTCTTTTTTTTTACCAAAGTTTAACAATTTATTGTACTAAAGTGATTCGCTTGAATAACAAACATTAAATAATTAGATAAAATGAAATTTTGCTGAACATTTCTATTCCAAATAATAATCTGTGTTAAAATTTTATATAATGGTCCCACTCCTCAGTTTATTTTCTTACTCTTCATACATTAATAAACGAAGACATACTAGTGCAAATTGATTTCTTGGCGCTTTTCAAGACACAGCATAAATTAGTAAAAATTTCAAGTTAGTTATTACATTTGTTAACTACAAAATAAAGCGTACTGTGGTAACAGGAACAGTATCCGGCCAACCAGTACAAATACTTTTAACTAAGACCACTAGTCCTTGTAATCTCTTCGTTTTGTCTGAAGTAACAATTTATTGAACTTGTCACCTGCTTTGTTCCTTTGGATTTTGTAATTGACTGGTAATTAAATTCTCTGTTTGAATGTAAGATCCGTTGACATTCCAACTGCACTTAACTCACAACAACACTTCAAATGCTTCCAAATGAAAGACTTCAAAACGAGTCTTAGACACTTGTTTCAACGTAATGACTCCAAAAAGTATGACGTTTTCTATGGGTTTGTAATTATTCAGTCGAAAAGTTTCCAACATTTCTCAAATTGTTTTCTTCAAAAACGGGGATAACAAATCTCTCTCTTTCCTTCTTTGTTTCTGTAAAATTATCGACTTGTTTCTCTATAATGATGATTTCGCAACAAAAGTTAATACGTTTTTAAATGCTATAGAATGAATTCATGACAGTTATAAAGCTGTTCTTATATTCTAAGTCTTCTTCTCTGATTGGAGAATATGTTAAATTAAAAGTTGCTAAAGTCTTTCAAAAAATAAATTTTTTTCCTTTTTTAGCTGAGATACATTTTATAATTTGAAAAATAAATTATTTCAAAAACTTATTTTTTAAAATTATTATTAAAAAACGTTGACTGTAAATTATCGACTTGTGTTCTCTATAAGGATGATTTCAAAATCTTGTACAAATAAATTTTTTTCCTTGCTGTTCTTCTGATTGGAGAATGAAGATAATTGCTAAGTCTTCCAAAAATTTTATAATTTTTGAATATAATTATTATTCATTAAGATGTTGATTTCAAAAAGACTTCAAAATTTATATTAATTACAATTTTTTAATATACATTTCAAAAAGACTTCGTCACATTCGTTTATTAAAAACTATAAAGAAATATTTTTTTCCTAATTTACTGAAATAAGTTTTATATAAAACTAATTTATCAACCAAGATTTCATATGGTAATTAATACCTTATTTAACTTTACGACCAAATATATAATTATTAAAATTGTGTTTTGAATTAAATATGATGATTCAAAGGATTTAATTAAAACTTATTTCAAATTCAACAACTAACTATATTTTTGGCATTCCTTTGATATGACATTTCGAATTAATTAATGTTATGAAGATTTTCGGTTAAATTTTAGTGTTACTTGATTATTTGTTTTTATATTTTCTTAATTATTAATTATTTTTATAAATAAATAACATGCAATCTCATTAATTCTAATGAATTTCATGTAAATTTCACATATCTAATACAATTTTTGCTTCAAATGGTAAAATTGCTTTAGGGTTTGACCAGGTAATCTTTAATTAAAATTCAGATGCAATTCAAAAGAAGTCTACTCGAAATATTATTAATGAAGAAATAATTTTTTTTTCATTCATTTAAATGAATCAATTTATTATTTTTATTTGAAATTTAAATTTGTAAAATATAATGATATTCAAAATATTAACTAGAAAACTATAACGCTTTAGAAGTTCAAGTTTTTTTTTTTTTTAATTTATTAATTCGTTTCAAAAAAGTAGTAGCAAAAACTTACGACAATTTTTTTTTTAATTTATTATCAAATAAAACCTTATTTTTTGACTGCCATCAGAATTTTATGCTATCACATAACACCCACATTTAGAAATAACTGATGCCACCAGTTAAGTAACTATAAATTAAATAAAGTAGAACAACCTTTTTTTTTTTACAATTTTACTAACAAGGTTAGTTTACAATTTATTTTAAAAACTTACGTTATTATTTTCTTAGCTAACAGATTAAAAAATACTGGGGCTCGATTCGGAGTATCAACGCGAAAAGACGAGGCGATATATGTCCAGTATCTTGCCTTATCGGATTACCTGGTAAGAAGTTTTCGGGTTTTACTTAAAAACAAATGCGGGGTAATTAACACAAAAGTCCTCCCAGAAGGCACTGCCCTCCTTCTTCAGCGTCCGGAGCCAAGTCAGACTTCTACCTACGGGTTCCATCACAACAGAAACTGCTCCTTCCCCTTTCCCTTCTTCCATGAGACCACACAAATTCTTAGACTTAGTCTAGATGTTGCTGTCTACAAGGGGTATAAGAAGCAAAAACAACGAAATGTTGGAAATTCTTGAATAACAATGAGTTTTCATATAGCTAATTTATAGTACTTACGGCAAAAATTTATTATTATTATTTAGATTTTTAATTATTTAATTTATTCATTTTATTATTAAATTATTTAATTTATTTATTTCATTATTAAATTATTTAATTGAAAATCTAAAATTTCCAGTTCATCACAGATATTTTTTCTTAATAAAATTTACCAAAAATAAAAAATTTTTTATTTGTAACTGGGCCAACGCCAAATTTTATCTGTTAGTTTCAAATAAATTTTAAATTATATTTAATGCTGTTTCTGTAAAAAAATAGTTTTCTAGAAAAAGTATTAAATAAAATTTAAAGTAGCCTTTAGTGTTCATAGTTTGTGTAATTTTACTATACAATTTCCCAACCATAGAACAGAGTTTAAATTACAAATATAGCACCTTCTCACTTAAGATACGAAATTATAAATGAGATTTAGATACCCATTTAAAGATCTTTCTGAATACTGCTGTCAACCATATACCAAATAAATGAAGACTCTTTATTACTTATTTAAAGTATTTCTTAACACAACACTGTATAAATTACGATTCTGAAAGCTGTATTAAGATTCGCTATTTCAACATACTACCCATTCAATCCAAAAGGAGAAATATTAAGACACCTGTGCATAAAAATAAGCCTTTTCTACGAAGTAAACAAATGCACGATCTCGCTTTTGTACTTTACTTCATTTAAGGTAAACTTCCATGGATATATTCGAATGCACAAAGAGAAAGAGTTTCTTTGCTAAAGGGTGGGCACAAAACCAGAAGCATGAAATATTCATGAGTTGTATAGCCAAGAAAAAGGAATAATAGCTAAAAGATTAGATGCCTAGTCTTCATCTCACATTTCAATTTTGTATTGCTCTACAAAAGCCTCAAAGAAGTAAATCCATTTTAAAAGAAAGAAGAAATGGAAATTTCATTCTTTGATTTGCATCGGAGATATATATATCCTTTAGTTTTTGCCCTTAATTTTGTTTTCAAAGATTCTCCTGAATCCTGTTCTGTTTCTATTGCCAGACTCGATTTCGAATTAATGAACTTACTGTAGGAATGTGTATATTTTTGAAAAATGTTGATACTTTTCTTCAAAGTGAAATATTTTTCGTGTGGTAGTTAAATATTTATTTCATCTATTTGAAGAATTCGAAATTAAATTTATTATTAATAACAAAACATGTTTTCTCAACTAGGAGTTGCTGTCTAAAGTATTTCCAGAGATCTGTTGAGGTTTACAGTGTGAGGTTATCAGGTCGTACTCAACTAGGAGTTGTTCGCTAAAGTATTTCCGGAGCTGTCTTGAGGCTTTTAGTGTGTGGTTATGAGGTCGTTCTCAACTAGGAGTCGGTGGCTAAAGTATTTCCAGACCTGAATTGAGGCTTATAGGGAAAGGTTATAAAATCTTTTTAAGCCTTTGTCTAATTTTACAGTGGTGCATAAAAGAATTCTGGTTGCATCTTTGTTGTTGTTGGTATACCCTGAAGAGTACAAGGGAATCAAATAATCTTGGTGATCCCGAATAATATTCTTATATTAATTTCCACTTCGTATAATAAATCATCTTCCGGGGATAGTGTAAAAAATACTCGGTTGCTGCAACAGCTGGCAATTAAAGACATACGGAGGAGAAACCTCGAAATCAGGCAATTGCCACATTTTTTGGTATTTTTTAACACCATCAGCAAAAAAATTTCATATTTTTGTGGTGCTTCATTCTTAATCTTGTGAGAGTAGTAATCATCATTTAGACAGAGAATCTACACCAATACAGAACTAATGGTACATAGCAACAAACACAAATAACATTATATTTCTATCACATTATCTTTCATGGCAACTACTACTATTATAAAACAAATAAATTTGTATCAATAAAGTTTAGAAAGCGAAACTAATAATAACTTAAATAAAGTTAGTTTAATTGATGCAATTGACTCATTTTATAGCACAATAAAATGACTCAATTTTTTACAAATTATATTCATAATTTTCAAAACTGTTTTATAACATGTTTTCTTTTTAGTAATTTGCTTCTTTTTTTTTTTTTTTTTTTTTTTGCTAAAGTTTCACAATTAATGTAATTGACACATTTTATAGCACAATAAAATGAGATAATTGCATAAATTATATTCCTAACTTACAAAACAATTTTTACAACATATTCTCTTTACTAAATTGCTTCTTTTTCCTAAAGTTTAACAATTTAATATTTAGATTGTACTAAAGTGACAAGCTTGAATAGGAAACATTAAATAACTGAAAGAAATTTTTCTGCACATTTCTATTCCAAATAAGAATCTGTGTTACAATTTTTATATAATGGTCCCATTCCTCAATTTATTTTTTCTTACTCTTTATACGTTAATAAACCAAGACATACTAGTTCAAATTGATTTCTTGGCACCTTTCAAGACACTGCATAAATTAGTAAAAATTTCAAGTTAGTTATTACAGTTGTTAACTACAAAATAAAGCGTACTGTGGCAACAGGAACAGTATCCGCCCAACCAGTATAAATACTTTTAACTAAGACCACTAGTCCTTGTAATCTCTTCGTTTTGTCTGAAGTAACAATTTATTGAACTTGTCACCTGCTTTGTTCCTTTGATTTTATAATTGACTGGTAATTAAATTCTCCATTTGAATGTAAGATCGTTGACATTCCAACTGCACTTAACTCAGAACAACACTTCAAATGCTTCCATTCTTCCAAATGAAAGACTTCAAAACGAGTCTTAGACACTTGTTTCAACGTAATGACTCCAAAAAGTATGACGTTTTCTATGGGTTTGTAATTATTCAGTCGAAAAGTTTCCAACATTTCTCAATTTGTTTTCTTCAAAAACGGGGATAACAAATCTCTTTCTGTTTCCTTCTTTGTTTCTGTGAAATTATCGATTGTTTCTCTGTAGTAATGATTTCGCAACAAAGCTAATACGTTTTTAAATGCTATAGAATGAATTCATGACAGTTATTAAACACTTATATTCTAAGCTGTCCTCGTCTGGTTGGAGAATATGGTAAGATAATTGCTAAGTCTTCCAAAAATCCATTTTAGATGTCAAATAATGTGTAAAATAAATTAACTATTATTAATTACAAAGTTGATTGTAAGTATAAGTCACTTTCAAAATCTTGTAAAATAAATTTTTTTCTTGGTCTTCAATGAGATACATTTATAATTTTTAATATAAATGCATTTCAAAAAGACTTTGTCATATTCGTTTTTAAAAATTATAAAGAAATCGTTTTTTTTTTTTTTTTTCCTATTTTACAGAAATAAATTTTATATAAAACTAATTCATCATCCCAGATTTCATATGATAATTAATACCTTATTTAACTTTACGACAAAATATAGTGATTAAAATTGTGTTTTTAATTAAATAGGATGATTCAAAGAAGTTAATTAAAACTTATTTCAAATTCAAAAATTAACTCTATGTTTGGCATTCCTTTGATATGACATTTCGAATTAATTAAAGTTATGAAGATTTTCGTCTAAATTTTAGTGTTACTTAATTATTTGTTTTAGGTTTTCTTAATTCTTAATTATTTTTATAAAAATAAAATAACATGCAATCTCATTAATTCTGATGAATTTCATGTAAATTTCACATATCTATTATAATTTTTGCTTCAAATGGTAAAATTGCTTCAAGATTGGCTTTGGTATTCTTTAATTAAGGATCAGATGCAATTCAAATGAAGTCTACTCGAAATAATATTAATGAGGAAATATTTTTCATTCATTTAAATTAATCAACTTTATTATTTTTATTTGAAATTTGAATTTGTAAAATATAATGATATTCAAAATATTAACTAGAAAAAAACTATAATCTTTAGAAGTTCATTTTTTTTTTTTAATTTATTAATTCATTCCAAAAAGTAGTAGCAAAAATTACGACATAATTTTTATTTATCAAATAAAGCCTTATTTTTTACTGCCATCAGATATATATGCCATCACATAAGAAGTATAAGTACATTTAGAAATAACTGCTTTCATCAGTTAAGTTACTGTACATTAAATAAGGAAGAACATATATAGTATTAATTTACAATTTATTTTAAAAACTTACACTAGTATTTCCTTAGCTATCATATTAAAGATTAACAGACTAATTATTATTTTTATTTTAAATTATTTCATTTAAAATCTCAAATCATCAGTTCAGCACGGAATTTTTTCTTAATAAAATTTCCCAAAAATAAAAATATTTTATTTTAACCGTGTAACGCCTAATTTTATCTATTAGTTTAAAATAAATTTTAAATTGTATTTAATTGTTTTTCTAAAAAACTATTTTAAGAAGAAAAAGCATTAAATAAAATTTAAAGTAGTTCCCTTTGTTTTCAAAGTTCGTGCATTTTTACCATACAATTTCCTAACCATAGAAAAGAGTTTAAATTTCAAATATGGCAACTTCTCACTTAAGTTACGAAATTATAAATAAGATTTAGACACCCATATAAAGATCTTTCTGGATACTTCTGTCAACCCTATAGCAAATAAATGAAGTCTTTATTACTTATTTAAAGTATTTCTTAACCCAACACTTTATAAATTACGATTCTGAAAGCAGTATTAAGATTCGCTATTTCAACATACTACCCATTGAATCCAAAAGCAGAAATATTAAGACACCTGTGCATAACAATAAGCCTTTTCTACGAAGTAAACAAATGCACGATCTCGCTTTTGTACTTTACTTCATTTAAGGTGAACTTCCATGGATACATTCGAATGCACAAAGAAAGAGTTTCTTTGCTAAGAGGTGGGCACAAAACCAGAAGCATGAAATATTCATGAGTTTTATAGCCAAGAAAAAGGAATAATAGCTAAAAGATTAGATGCCTAGTCTTCATCTCATTTTCAATTTTGTATTGCTCTACAAAAGCCTCAAAGAAGTAAATCCATTTTAAAAGAAAGAAGAAATGGAAATTTCATTCTTTGATTTGCATCGGAGATATATATATCCTTTAGTTTTTGCCCTTAATTTTGTTTTCAAAAGATTCTCCTGAATCCTGTTCTGTTTCTATTGCTAGACTCGATTTCGAATTAATGAACTTACTGTAGGGAATGTGTATATTTTTGAAAAATGTTGATACTTTTCTTCAAAGTGAAATATTTTTCGTGTGGTAGTTAAATATTTATTTCATCTATTTGAAGAATTCGAAATTAAATTTATTATTAATAACAAAACATGTTTTCTCAACTAGGAGATGCTGTCTAAAGTATTTCCAGAGATCTGTTGAGGTTTACAGTGTGAGGTTATCAGGTCGTACTCAACTAGGAGTTGTTCGCTAAAGTATTTCCGGAGCTGTCTTGAGGCTTTTAGTGTGTGGTTATGAGGTCGTTCTCAACTAGGAGTCGGTGGCTAAAAGTATTTCCAGACCTGAATTGAGGCTTATGGGGAAAGGTTATAAAGTCTTTTTAAGCCTTTGTCTAATTTTACAGTGGTGCATAAAAGAATTCTGGTTGCATCTTTGTTGTTGTTGGTATCCCTGAAGAGTACAAAGGAATCAAATAATCTTGGTGATCCCGAATAATATTCTTATTTTAATTTCCACTTCGTATAATAAATCATCTTCCGTGGGATAGTGTAAAAAATACTCAGTTGCTGCAACAGCTGGCAATTAAAGACATACGGAGGAGAAACCTCGAAATCAGGCAATTGCCACATTTTTGGTATATTTTAACACCATCAGCAAAAAAATCATATTTTTTTGTGCTGCTTCATTCTTAATCTTGTGAGAGTAGTAATCATCATTTAGACAGAGAATCTACACCAATACAGAACTAATGGTACATAGCAACAAACACAAATAACATTATATTTCTACCACATTATCTTTCATGGCAACTACTACTATTATAAAACAAATAAATTTGTATCAATAAAGTTTAGAAATCGCGAAACTAATAATTACTGAAATAAAGTTAGTTTAATTGATGCAATTGACTCATTTTATAGCACAATAAAATGACTCAATTTTGCAAATTATATTCATAATTTTCAAAACTGTTTTATAACATGTTTTTCTTTTAGTAATTTGCTTCTTTTTTTTTTTTTTTTTTTTTTTTTGCTAAAGTTTCACAATTAATGTAATTGAACATTTTATGGCACAATAAAATGAGATAATTGCATAAATTATACTCCTAACTTACAAAACAATTTTTACAACATATTCTCTTTAATAAATTGCTTCTTTTTCCTAAAGTTTAACAATTTAATATTTAGATTGCACTAAAGTGACAAGCTTGATTAGGAAACATGAAATAACTGAAAGAAATTTTTCTGCAGATTTCTATTCCAAATAAGAATCTGTGTTACAATTTTATATAATGGTCCTATTCCTCAATTTATTTTTTTACTCTTTATACGTTAATAAACCAAGACATACTAGTTCAAATTTATTTATTGGCACCTTTCAAGACACTGCATAAATTAGTAAAAATTCAAGTTAGTTATTACAGTTGTTAACTACAAAATAAAGCGTACTGTGGCAACAGGAACAGTATCCGCCAAACCAGTATAAATACTTTTAACTAAGACCACTAGTCCTAGTAATCTCTTCGTTTTGTCTGAAGTAACAATTTATTGAACTTGTCACCTGCTTTGTTCCTTTGGATTTTATAATTGACTGGTAATTAAATTCTCCATTTGAATGCGAGATGCGTTGACATTCCAACTGCACTTAACTCAGAACAACACTTCAAATGCTTCCTTATTCTTCCAAATGAAAGACTTCAAAACGAGTCTTAGACACTTGTTTCAACGTAATAACTCCAAAATGTATGACGTTTTCAATGGGTTTGTAATTATTCAGTCGAAAAGTTTCCAACATTTCTCAATTTGTTTTCTTCAAAAACGGGGATAACAAATCTCTTTCTGTTTCTTCTTTGTTTCTGTGAAATTATCGATTGTTTCCTGTAGTAATGATTTCGCAACAAAGCTAATACGTTTTTAAATGCTATAGCATGAATTCATGACAGTTATTAAACACTTATATTCTAAGCTGTCCTCGTCTGGTTGGAGAATATGGTAAGATAATTGCTAAGTCTTCCAAAAATCCATTTTAGATGTCAAATAATGTGTAAAATAAATTAACTATTATAAATTACAAAGTTGATTGTAAGTATAAGTCACTTTCAAAATCTTGTAAAATAAATTTTTTTCTTGGTCTTCAATGAGATACATTTTATAATTTTTAATATAAATGCATTTCAAAAGATTTGTCATATTCGTTTTTTAAAAATTATAAAAAAATCGGCTTTTTTTTTTTTTTTTTTCCTATTTTACAGAAATAAATTTTATATAAAACTAATTCATCATCCCAGATTTCATATGATAATTAATACCTTATTTAACTTTACGACAAAATATAGTTATTAAAATTGTGTTTTTAAATTAAATAGGATGATTCAAAGAAGTTAATTAAAACTTGTTTCAAATTCAAAAATTAACTATATGTTTGGCATTCCTTTGATATGACATTTCGAATTAATTAAAGTTATGAAGATTTTCGTCTAAATTTTAGTGTTACTTAATTATTTGTTTTAGGTTTTCTTAATTCTTAATTATTTTTATAAAAATAAAATAACATGCAATCTCATTAATTCTGATGAATTTCATGTAAATTTCACATATCTATTATAATTTTTGCTTCAAATGGTAAAATTGCTTCTAGATTGGCTTTGGTATTCTTTAATTAAGGATCAGATGCAATTCAAATGAAGTCTACTCGAAATAATATTAATGAGGAAATATTTTTTCATTCATTTAAATTAATCAACTTTATTATTTTTATTTGAAATTTGAATTTGTAAAATATAATGATATTCAAAATATTAACTAGAAAAAACTATAATCTTTAGAAGTTCATTTTTTTGTTTTAATTTATTAATTCATTCAAAAAAGTAGTAGCAAAGAATTACGACATAATTTTTATTTATCAAATAAAGCCTTATTTTTTACTGCCATCAGATATGTATGCCATCACATAAGAAGTATAAGTACATTTAGAAATAACTGCTTTCATCAGTTAAGTTACTGTACATTAAATAAGGCAGAACATATATAGTATTAATTTACAATTTATTTTAAAAATTTACACTAGTATTTCCTTAGCTATCATATTAAAGATTAACAGACTAATTATTATTTATATTTTAAATTATTTAATTTAAAATCTCAAATCATCAGTTCAGCACGGAATTTTTTCTTAATTAAAATTTCCCAAAAATAAAAATATTTTATTTTAACCGTGTAACGCCTAATTTTATCTATTAGTTTCAAATAAATTTTTAAATTGTATTTAATTGTTTTTCTAAAAACTTTTTAAGAAGAAAAAGCATTAAATAAAATTTAAAGTAGTTCCCTTTGTTTTCAAAGTTCGTGCATTTTACCATACAATTTCCCAACCATAGAAAAGAGTTTAAATTACAAATATGGCAACTTCTCACTTAAGTTACGAAATTATAAATAAGATTTAGACACCCATTTAAAGATCTTTCTGGATACTTCTGTCAACCCTATACCAAATAAATGAAGTCTCTTCTATTACTTATTTAAAGTATTTCTTAACCCAACACTGTATAAATTACGATTCTGAAAGCAGTATTAAGATTCGCTATTTCAACATACTACCCATTGAATCCAAAAGCAGAAATATTAAGACACCTGTGCATAACAATAAGCCTTTTCTACGAAGTAAACAAATGCACGATCTCTCTTTTATACTTTACTTCATTTAAGGTGAACTTCCATGGATGTATTCGAATACACAAAAACGAAAGAGTTTCTTTGCTAAAAGGGTGGGCACAAAACCAGAAGCATGAAATATTCATGAGTTGTATAGCCAAAGAAAAAGGAATAATAGCTAAAAGATTAGATGCCTAGTCTTCATCTCATATTTCAATTTTGTATTGCTCTACAAAAGCCTCAAAGAAGTAAATACATTTTAAAAAGAAAGAAATGGAAATTTCATTCTTTGATTTGCATCGGAGATATATATACCCTTTAGTTTTTGCCCTTAATTTTTTTTCAAAAGTCTGCTGAATCTTGTTCTGTTTCTTATTGGCAAACTAGATTTCGAATTAATGAACTTACTGTAGGGAATTTTTGAATGTGTATATTTTTGAAAATGTGCTGATATTTTCTTCAAAGTGAAATATTTTCTTATGTTGTAGTTAAATATTTATTTCATTTTTGAATATTATGTGGTAAAGTTAAATAATCATTTCATCTATTTGAAGAATTCGAAATTAAATTTAACATTAATAACGACTAGAATATTAATAACCACTAAATTTAATATTAATTTCTCAACTAAGAGTTGCTGCACTTAACGTTAAAGTATTCCCAGAGCTGTCAAATGAGACTTATTGTATGGGGAGAAATTATGAGGTCGTTCTCAAACAGGAGTTGCTGGCTAAAATATTTCCAGAGCTTTCAGTTGATTGGGGCTTAGACCCCACAAAGTGTTCAAGCTGGTGGTGGCTCCGTGCTGTTTATGGACTTGGTCGTTCTCAACTGGACTTAGTTGTGGTCTTTGCAAAGTATTTCAGGAGCTGTATTGAAGCTTATAGTGTGAGTTTATGAGGTCGTTCTCAACTAGGCGTTGCTGGCTAAAATATTTCCAGAGCTGTATTGGGGCTTATAGTGTGTGGTTTTATGAGGTCGTTCTCAACTAGGAGTTGTTGTCTAAAGTATTTCAGGAGCTGTATTGAAGCTTATAGTGTGAGTTTATGAGGTCGTTCTCAACTAGGAGTTGCTGGCTAAAATATTTCCAGAGCTGTATTGGGGCTTATAGTGTGAGTTTATGAGGTCGTTTTAAACCTTTGTCTAATTTAACAGTAGTTCACAAACGAATACTGGTAACATCTTTATTGTTGTTATCGTATGCCCTGAAGAGTACAAGAAAATCAAATATCTTAATTCTCCCGAATAATATTGGCCATGTTGATTGCCAGCTCGGTTTATAAATCCTCTTCCGAGGGATGGTGCAGAAAATACATGGCGGTTGCAACAGCTAGGCGATCAAAGACATGAGAAGGAGCAAATTCGACGTCAGAGTAGTTGCTACATTTTTGGTAATTTTCAAGCCACCAGCAGAAATTTTCATATGTTTGTGGTGCTGATCCTTAGTCTTGTGAGAATAGTAGCTGTTTTACTGTCGATCTTTTGATCTTGGAAGAAATCATAATTTAGATTTTGCCAAAGCATTTACATCTTCAAGGAAAGTAGGAATGGCAGTCTGATCCAGACTTCTGGCCTTCTTCGCCAAAAAATCTGCAATTTCCTTGAATTACAAATCCACATAAACATTGATCCATTGCAGGATACACATTCTGTGCAAGCAGTGGATTTGCTCTAAAAATATGTAATGTTCAAGATCATCGTCAGACGCCTTTATTAAGAACATTTAAGGTAGACCTTGAGTCAGTGAAGATAGTAATTCCATTCATTTGTTGTGATGGAGGTAGACTGAAATAGGCCTCAAGTGCCTTTTGAATGGCCAGCAGTTCTCCTGTGAAGTTTTATGCAATTTTTTGAGCACCGGCACCAATTTCAATTCTTTTTCCATCGGGAAAGTAACATCTTTTGCATTTTTATATGAATTAAGTTTTCCAAATTTTCATGATTTAAACATTCTCATGGGATTCATTTCTTCCTTACGCTCCCATAAATATAATATATCATGCAATGTACTTAGAAAACACTGATTTTGCTACAATTTGGAATCTCACTAGCAGGGAATGACATCAAATGTAGCTTCAAGCATTTGAAAAAGTAATAACAAATTATTCTTGAATTCCATTTTTAATAGTTTTCTATTCATGAAATATTTGAAAAATTTTGAAAATCCATTGTCTTTTCAATTAATTTGAAATAACTTCTTTCTAAAAATATTTTTATTAGTTTTGTTTTGAAGTTAATAAATAATTGAAAACAATAAATGCTAAATATAATTTGTAGAAACTGAAACTTATGTTTGCTATCCAAAATATTTTTTAAAGGAACTGTGACATTTACATTTGCTTTAATATTAAAAATTATTAATTGTAATTGTTAGCAGTGAGGAAATTATCAGTTTAATTTAAATACTTATTGTGCAGTGTCGAACTCAAACGCTATGATTTAATGTTTCAAATGTACTAAAAATACATACGCATGGATTATTCTAAATATTTTGATTACTTTGGTGTTAAATTAATATAAGAGTAATTAAATGATCACAACATTCCATTTCTGACATTTGATTAACGTATTGCCGTAATTTCTCACCGTGATAAATTTGCATTAATATATAATCAGAAGTAGGAACAATTAATCATCGAAGTCCTTATATGTCTGTTTATGTCTTAGAAATCATGAAGCTAATTGTTATATATTAGCATCTTAACGTCAATAATGGAACTTGAAAGATAGCTTATATTAACGGGTGATGAAACAGTCACATAGCGTGGATGAATTTCATGATATTAACTGAAGTAACTGTCACAACAGGTTGTAAGTTAATTTTAACGTGGATAAACAATCTGAATATTTACTAAATAAATGTAATAACGTGAAGTATTTCTCCCAACTAAATGCTTTATCTCCGGGTTTTTAATTATTATTATTGTTGCATTTAAAGGTCGGTAGGGTAGTGCAATAGTATGCGCTAATTAGCATACTATCGCACTAACCTACCGACCATTAAGAACAATAAAAACAATAGAAATGTCAAACAAAATTATCAATCAATTGCCAAACAAGATTATTAAAAATTATTCAATCCCTTGTGTCTACCAAATATAATATCACGAATTAACTATAAACTAAATAAAACATATATATAAACTATAAACTTATTATGTAAAATATTCCATATAATTATTATGTATGGATTATGCATTATTATGTACGGATTATCATGGATTATTATTATGCATTGTTATGTATGGATTATAATTATATAGATGTAGGGATTATGCATTAATATGTAGGGATTATGTATTAGTTATTGTAAGGATTATTGTGGATTATTATCATGCATTATTATGTATAGATTATACATTATTACGTGAGGATTATGCATTAATATGTAAAGATCATTATGGATTAATATCATGCATTATTATGCATGGATTATGTACATATTATAACATTATTACATAATTATTATTAGGGATTATTATTATGTATGGATTATGTGAGGATGTAGGTTCTGTTCCAGCTGGGGGCTTATGGAACTTCAAAAAAATAGTAGATTTGATGGTGATTAGGACAGAATGTATTTTATTGATAGTAGTATTACATGGTTTCAGTTTTCCAGATATTCAATATTAATCACAAATGTGGAACAATGACAAATTTGCAAAACGCTGATTGTCCTCCAGGCCAGCATTGGTCTCTTCCCTTTCCTATTTGTGGTTGTAATTATTCTAACGTAATGTTTTCCTTACTAATGCTGAAATTGCTACAATTCCTTTGTATCATTAGCATAAGAAACATTTTACTTAGATATGAAAAACATATTCGTTTCAGAATCAATATTTTACATAAAATTGCCTATTTAACTATAAAAGTATACAATTTTACACAAAAAACGTTTATGTAATACATAAAGATAGTATTTTGTACAATATTCCATTTCAATAAACAATATCTGATAGTATCGAAAATTATAATGCTAGTTAATTGAATATAAGCAGGAACAACAATAGCATATTAAGAAAGTAATCATAAGCATGTTAAAAAGTAAGCGTAAGCAAGTTAAAAAAGCAGTTAAGAAAATACAATTAACATCGAAATTGACCAACTAGGAAAAATAGTCAGCTTAAAATTAATAAATATTGTCAAACAATATTATTAAAAATTATTCTGTCTCACGTGCTCTGTAATAAAATATAATATCAAAAAAATTAACTATAAACTACTTGCAAAATTTTCCATACAATTAGTGTATGATTATGCATATTCCATATACATAAAAAAACTGCAACTTTTGAAATGGAAAAAAAAAATTGTAAATAATATAATATAATATAAATAATTATATTAAGTATAACATATCTTTTACTCATAATGTAAATTTAAACAACCCTTAGAACACTTTATAAACCAAATTCAAATCTCATCTAAGCAAATGCTCAGTGTCTTTAAAAATTAAAGGGAATTTGCAACAATGTTCTTAAATTCCAGCACCTCCAGAATTCTTGGAGCAACAATCATTTATCCGAAAGTGGAACAGTGGCATCGAAAGCATGCTTAATAACCGTAATCGAAGCGGTAAAGGAATGCATGGCAAGCAACTCACGTCTGCACGTTGTTAAAGTTGCACAAAAGTACCCCCTTAAAGAGCGTTAATATCCTCGTTAATCGTATGAGATCTGACAAAAGCTCTATTGACCTCTGGGAATAGGGCTCATGGACCATTCGCGGCTAAATGACTCCGAATCGTATAACATACAAAACTGGAAGACCCAAATGAAAGGATCTTTGGCACACTGGAGTAAGTCCATTCAACTGAGATGCATCATAAAAGAGTTTTGTTTCGTGTATTATGTCCAACTTCTGCTTTTGGGAATCTAGTGTCTTAATGAATATTGGAGTACCTTTTATGGAGGACTCGGAGTAAAGTTTAAAACGTATTAATTTTCCCTTAACGAATAAGTTAAAAAATATTTCGAAATTATAAAGTTCAATTTCTTGTTTCATTAATTTTTGAATGACTTGAATACGTATGAGAGGAACATTGGTACTCTAAAATCTGCCAAATCAATTGGAGTCAGAAATATGTTTGTATCACTTCTTTTAAGACTTAATTAATTTTAATGAATTTATGAATATCTTTTATTTAGAATTCAGAATAAAATTTGAAAGATTTGATGAATTATTATTCTAACAAATAAGTTTTAAAAAATTTCGATTTTAATAAATTTGAATTTTTGGTATTTGAATTTTAATATCGTTTCGATACATTGGAATACTTAAATGAACGAGTCATTCGTATTAAGTAAATCCATTTACTGTGAAGTATTAGAAAGTGTGTTTTTTTTTCATGTATACTCTTCGAGTTTGCTTTTAAGAATCTAGTGTATTAAATTATATTAGAGTGCCTTCTATGGAGGATTTATGAATTTTTAAATATATATTTTTATGGAGGATTTTAGATTAAGAGGTTTGATTATTTTTTTCAACAAGTAAGTTTTAAAATTTTTCAAGATTATTAATATAAATTTCGTTTTTGATTAATTTGTGAACGAGTTATTCGTATTGAGATGTAACTGTGAGATTCACTGTGAGATTTTAGAAAATTTTTGTTCATATCTACTATTCGCCTTCTGCTTTTAACAAACTAGAGTACTAAATAATATTAGAGTACCTTGTATAGAGGATTTATATATGGATTTTTAGATTTATATTTTTATGGAGAATTTTAGATTAAGAAGTCTGATTATTTTTTAACAAGTAACAAGTATGTTTTAAAAATTTTCAAGATTATTAATTCAAATTTCGTCTTTGATTAATTCTTGAATATATATACTTTCTTTTTAATAAAAATTGAATTTGATATTTTGAAATTAAATATCGTTATTTAGATGAAAAAATTATTCAAATTGAAAAACGTTAATCCATTCACTATGAAATATTAGAATGTGTTTGTTTCATTCCATGTTATTTTCTTTAAGTGTCTTAATAAGTAGAGTAAAGTTTAAAGATATTAATTTTTCCATAACGAATATGTTAAAAAATATTCAAAAATTATAAATTAAATTTCTTGTTTGATTAATTTTTGAATAACTTGAATATATATGAGATACATATTTATTTGTTATTTGAAATTAAATATCTTTTTGAAAGACGCGAATACTTAAATGAACGAGTCACTTCAAATTGAGAAGTAAATCCCTTCACTGTGAAATATTAGAAAGGGTGTTTGTTTCATGCATACTGTTCGAGTTCTGCTTTATAGAAGTGTGTTATGGAGTACTATTAGAGTCCCTTTAAAAGAGGATTTAAAATAAAGGTTAAGAAATTTTATTATTTTTTTAACAAATAAGTTTTAAAACTTTTTAAAAATTAAAATTATATTTAATTTAATTTCGTGTTTGATTAATTCTTGAATGATACTTTAAAATTTATTTATCCATTATATAGTATATATAAAATATTATATGTATGTAAATATATAAATTTATATATAATGTATTTATATATATATATATAAATGTGTTATATATATATATGATGTTAAATTTAAAATAAAGGTTAATGATGCTTTATATTTTATAAAATATTTTACTTTTTTTATATATAATATTTTTATTTATTAATTCTTGAATGATGCTTTTAAATATATGTATGTATGTATGTATATATATATATATATACAATCATATATTTCCCATCTAGTTTTATAATTTCTATCTATGTCAGTCATTTAAAATTAGAAAAGAAATTCACTTTTTTTCGAGAAAAATTTCTTAAACTCAATTGTTAAGAATCTGGAATTAGGGAATTCAGTTATTTATTAACTAAAATATTCCTAAAATCAGATTTCTGAACGTGGAAACTCAAAATAATCTCGTATCCCACAAAATATTCTGTAAAAACGCTTACAAAATGATGTTCAATAAGACAGATGCAAAAAAAATAATGATGGCCATCAACTGAGTACGTAAGAATTATTAACAAAGAGGAGGAAAATATGTTAATATTAAATATTTATTGGACAGAGATATTACTTCGTATAAATAATTCAGAAATTCACAAAAGAATAATTAAGGCATTAAGTATTAAGATATTCACAAAATGGAGCAAATGTTTTGATGCACTTGATATGGTCTTACAAAAACTGGAGGCCAGGAAACAGATTGCCTATTTAAAGTGTTTCTTCACAAAAAAATTTCTGAAGAAGTTTTTTTTTTTTTTTATTTCGGAGAAACAAATGTTCAAGGGGATGGTCACCTTCCCCACAGCAAACAAAAATATTAATTATTAATAATTAAAACAAAATCGAGGCAAAAAAAAAACATATTTATTGTTTTTTCTATCTTTTATATACATGAACGTTTAACGCTTATCACATTATTGTTCAATCGATAATTAATTTCCAGTTATCTCCCATATCTAATTGGGATAGCATTGTTATGATAATAATAAGGTTTCATCTTTTAAAAGATTTTTGATTTTTTCATGATAAAGCTTTTGCGACAAAAAAAAATTAGATTATTTGTTGGTGAAATATATGTTTACCGCTAAAGCTTGAAACAGTTAATACGCACATTATCTAGATAATCTGCAGGTTAACTAATTTGCTCCTTAATGTGCAGAATCAAGAGTTTTCCGTTTTTTTATCTATGGTAATGTGCACATTAACAGATTTTGCATCGTTAAAGTTCAAAAGTTGGTTTCTCTCATTTCCTTTCCCTACTCCTTCCCCCTCTCCCTTCACTTTTAGCTTGGTTTCGTCAGTTGTCGTCGGCGGATATTTTTATCTGCATTCAGTGTTTGCAATGAGAATTTTAACGGTAGAAGATATCCCTGCTGCAGAAATAACTTCACATCAAACAGCAATCTCTTGGTATTGGACAGAATTTCAGAGAATGTGATTGGAAATCTAAATGTACCACAAATAGGTCGTGAAATCCAATTTCTATGTAACTCAAAGTGTCAAAAAACTTAAGATTGCTCTAATAAGTAAGCATAATTTTATCATACGCTTTGCGAATTCATTTCCTTAATTGTAATAATATTTTAAACACTTCGATTCATTGTATTATAGTTTTTTTTTAATTAATTCTATCAACTAATTTTTTGATTGTTTGATTGTATTAACTTGATCCTATAGATATCGAAAATTAAATAAATAACATTAGGTTAATTTAATCGTACCAAAACGTTGCTGTTGCTCAAGCAAAGATTTAATTTTTCACTTTAAAGAGTGACTTGTAGGTAATGTGCAGATTATCTAGGTAATTTGTAAAATGAAAAGTTTTCGCAATTTAGCTTATCACCCTAGTTAATCTGCACATTATCCAGATAATCTGTAGAATAACTGATTTGTTCCCTTTAGTGGTAACATATACACACTTCAAAAACCTAATATTTAAATATTGTTAGTGAAACATAATTTAACATTTTAATATCACCAACTAATATTGAAATGTTTTGATAAAAAATCTTAAAACTAAAAGAAATCGTACAAAGGGTTTCACTTCTATATCAGAAATCAATTAGCATACATAGCATTAAATGAAATTTGCAATTAATCATTTGTTTATCATCATTTTTTTTTAATTAACACTTTTATGTTATCATAAACATGCAAATAAATTCTACATAATACATGCAAAAATGTATTCATGCAATGAAAATAAATTCTAAAACACTTATACTTAACATTATGAATATTAATTTTAAACAACTAAAATTCATTTACCAACCATTAAAATATCTATTTATACAATCATCTGTGTAATTTCCTTTTTTTTTTTTCGCATCATTTCTAAGCTTCTTTTGACTTAAACCACTGGCATTTCGGCACTGTGGCATTCATTATTCAAAACCTCTGGATCACACGAAACGTTTGTCGACGTTTCGTGAATTTCGATGCTGCTGCGGATTTTGATTCTGCAGATACACAGCCTAAACGCGATTTGAATGCAATTAAAATCCTATGAGCAATAGATACATCCTGCAATAGAACTTGACCTGCTAGTGATTTATGTTTATTGCCCATTAATGGTTGCTTTCAGAATAACCCATGCGTAAGTTTATCTGCTAACCTACATACTTAAAATAAAACATCATGGGTATCATTAAAATAAAATAAACAAATGCTGGAATATAAAAATAATGTTTACTCTTATTTACTTGCCATGATGTTGTTTTGAAATCAGAAACGTTGAAGAACTGTGATGATATAAAATTAAAATCAACTTTGTAAAATGTTTGCTAAAAGTATGTGTTTCAGAAATTGAATTTCTGATGTAATAAAAAAAATTAAATTATTCACATATTAATTAATTATTTATTATATTATTAATTATTTATTTTATTAAGTATCGTAGACAAGTATTTATTATTAAAAATTTCATTAAACCGACTTTGACAAAAAATGAATATGTTTGATATACACTTGTGAATCTAGATCTATAGCCTTCCATCATTTTTCGAATTGAATTAAGAAGAATACTGATGAAACCAGAACTAACTAGACATAATAACTTAGTTAACAAGAATAAAATTACTTTACAATTTTTATTGGGGAATCTAAGATTTCTATGACTATTGAATTTGTTTGAAAATTTTGTAATATATTGACTTTCAAGATTTACGAAATGACACAGGCTGTTAAGCAACAACATATCAAATCATTATTTTCAATAGATTTTATGATTTTTGGTGTGATTTATAATGTGAACCATGTTCTTTCACTATTCTTTTCGGTCCAATAAAAATAGCATGTTTATACATTAATATGTATTCGTAAAGGAATATTTATGAATATATATATATTTTACTTATATAATATATATTTTGTTTATTATATATAGTTTGCTCATATATTATATATATATATTATATATATATATTTGCTTATTTTAAGATTTGTAAATGGATTTTCATTTGCTTATTTTTCCGGATATTTACTTTGACATAACTGATACAATACTATTAACTGGTGCATTTTCTACTGAAGGTAAAATTGTGGCAGAAGCAATGGTACCTAATATGAAATACTGGATGTCTGCTATAATAAGAGCAGAGATAATAAGGTATAAATCTCTTTTCGAAATGAGTTAGATACTCCACTCAGATTATCTGATTTTTGAAAATATTATCTTAACTAACTAAATATCAAGCAGGGGAACCATGGCATTACCCATCCATCCCCCAGTGAGAAACGACCCTCTGTCTCTGGCAGACTAGTTAGCGTGACACTGAAATTGGGTCATTAATGCAGAATTTGGCAAGATGTTAGCTAAAAATAAATAAATAAAAAAAAAAAGATTTTGACACTTAAATACTAATTTAATATTGACTTTCAATAGACATACGAAATTTGAAAACTAAAACATTTATAATATTGAATTTAAAACAGTTATTATTTTGTGAGATTTGAAAAAGTGATTAATAACCATTGCAAGGAAGAAAAATGCAATAGATTTGATGTGTTTTCGTGTGGTTTGTAATGTGAACCATGGTCTTTCATTATTCCTAACAGACTAAAAAATAGCATATTTATGCATTAATATGTATTGGTTAACGGATATTTACGAATATATATATATATATATACTGCTTATTTTAAAATTCTTAAATAGATTTTCATTTACTTATTTTTCGGATATTTGCATTTGACTTAATATTCAAATTAATGGCAAAAGTATATAAAGTGATACATTTTCTACTAAGGGTAAAATTGTGGCAAAATAAATGTTACCTAATATGAAATACTGGATGTCTGCTGAAATAAGAGGAGAGATAATAAGGTATAAATCTCCTTTCGGAATGAATAAGATACTCCACTCAGATTATCTGATTTTTGAAAATATTATCTTAACTAACTCAATATCAAGCAGGAGAACCATTATCCATCTCCCAGTGAGTAACGACTTTCTTTCTCTGGCAGACTAGTTAGAAGGACACTGAAATTTGGTCATTAATAGAGAATTTGGGAAGATGTTAACTAAAAATAAATAAATAGAACTTCTGACACTTAAATACTAATTTAAAGTTGACTTTCAATAGCCATACGACAAATTGAAAACTAAAATATTTATAATGTTGAATTCAAAATAGTTATTCTGTTAATGAAATTTGAAAAAGTGATTAATAAAAAATGCAAGGAAGAAAAATGCTTTCATTTGCAACAATAACCGAGTTTAAAAAATAAAAATGAATACTTCGAATTTGACATTTACCTGGCATTTTTTAACAGGAAACGTCTAGCTGGAATGTCTGGTATAGATCATGTTATGTTTTCGAACTAGGAAAACTTTGTTTCAAACTCGACAAGCGAAATCTGAATCTACAGCTCCTAGTCTACGTCAAAGATAAGCATGTCAAATTTTTACTTCGAATATTCCTTCATTTTAATTTTACGACATGAAAAACAAGGAACCCCAATACCACACCAAAAGGTACAGATTGATGTGAGAAAGACAAAGGTAAAAAAGGCAAAACAAAAAGCAAAGACAGACTGTGTCTGAACAGAACATCATCAAAAATAATTCTGAAATTGATGGCAAAAAAACTGTTCGAAACACATTTATTTGTTTGATAAAAATCAGTAGTATTAGTAATAAGTAGTTAAATAAAAATCTGTAGTAGAAATAAAAATCAATAATAAATCAGTAGTCAATATGAAAATTGGCCTTCCTTTTTATTTATATTAAATTAATTATTAATTTATTCTATAATATTTATATATTTTACTAAATCATATGAATAACAAAGTGTAAATCACATCAAATTACTAATGAATACTAGAGCTGTCTTACTAAAGTATACATTTTCATTACAAGTTTTTGTTCCTAAAAAATCTATTATTGATTATTTTACCACACATATAGTACCAATGCAGTAACTAGAAATACTTTTACAGAGAACCAGAAACGATGTATACTGTAGTGAAATATTACCTTCCTCACAGACATGTTTGGATTCTCTTTTATAATGTTATCGGAAGATATATATTTAGGATTATGTTACCTACATTACTGTTAGAATAGATCCTTGTATTTAGAAAATAAACTTGGAATCCATTAACTTAACTATTCGCAATTAAATTATTCTCCTTACTAAAGTATATATTTTTATTATACACCTAATTACAAGTTTTTGTTCCTAAAAACCTATTCTTGATTATTTTCACCACATAAATAGTACCAAGGCAGAAGAAGCACTTTTTTACAGAAATTGGTAATGACAGATGTATACTGTAGTGAAATATTACCTTCCTTATAGACTTTGTGTGGATTTTCTTATATAATTCAATCGGAAGATATAAATTTAAGGTTATGTTACCTACATTACTGTTAGAATAGATCCTTGTATTTAGAAGATAAACTTGGACTGTATTAACTTAACTATTCGAAATTAAAATATTCGCCTTACTAAAGTATGCATCTTTATTATACTACTAATTACAAGTTTTTTGTTCCTAAAACCCTATTATTGATTATTTTCACCACATAAATAGTACCAATATAGAAGAAGAACTTTTACAGAAATTGGTAATGACAGATGTATACTGTAGGGAAATATTACCTTCCTTATAGACTTAATGTGGATTTTCTTATGTCATCGGAAGATATATATTTAATATTATGTTACCTGCATTACTATTAGAATAGATCCTCGTATTTAGAAGATAAACTTAGACTGTATTAACTTAACTATTCAAAATTAAAATATTCGCCTTACTAAAGTATTCATTTTATTATTCTACTAATTACAAATTCTTTTTTCATAAAAAAATCAATTATTGATTATTTTCGCCTCACATATAATACTAATGCAGAAAAACACTTTTACAGAAACTGGCATTAACCAGAAAAGATGTACACTGTATTGAAATCTATAAAATAAAATCTAATAAAATATAATAAAATCTATATCTATATAAATATATCTAATATATCTATCTATCTAATAAAATATTGAAAATTGAAAATTGTGAAGAATCTGCAATTAGTAATTAGTAATAATTGCAGATTCTTGTTCATAAATATCTATTTTTGATTAGTTTCACCCCACATATAATACTAAGGCAACAGAAACACTTTTACAGATATTGACATTAACCAGAGTAGATGTATACTGGTGAAATATTACCTTCATTACTGACTTATTTGAATTTTCTTATATAATGTCATCGGAAGATTACATTTATAATTACTTTACCCTTATTAGAAGATAAAGACTGAATTAAATCAGCTATTCGAAATTAAATTAGTAATATAAAATTAACTACGCTTTCTCTTTGTAAGCCAGGAATTCACTGAAATTGAATCTAGTGTCTTGGTTACAGCTAACACAATGTAATTGTTAGAATTAAATTAATTTTAAATAGTACACTAGAATCTTAATAGTATATTTATTTATGTAAAATGCCTATTTATTTAATTTTTTTATTAATCATAACATAAAAATTCCGTATTAATTCAAAATCCTCTCTAAATTTGTTTTTGTATATTTTATTAATTAACTTTTTGTGACTGTTTCTTTTTATAATACGGAATCAGTTTTTCAATATTTAATTCTGACTTAGGTTCGACATTTTTTTAAATAAGTATAAAAATCCAACTTAGCACTTTATTAATATACTATTTCTATTTAAGACAAATAGGAAAGAAATTTTTTTTTTTTTTCTAAATCTAGAAATCAATAACTAAACTTTGAAGTTTTCATCAAAATATTAACATTTCAATAAATTTTATTTGTAAAAGTGACAAAAGTGAAGAATCATTCCAAGAAACCAACTAAAAACTTAATTTAACATTGAATTATTAAACGTCTTAGTTACATATAGAATTTCAAAACAAGTTTTGTATTTACAATATCAGAAAAGTAGATAAAATAGA
The DNA here is from genome assembly GCA_021605095.1 of Caerostris extrusa. Classification (NCBI taxonomy): domain Eukaryota; kingdom Metazoa; phylum Arthropoda; class Arachnida; order Araneae; family Araneidae; genus Caerostris; species Caerostris extrusa. The sequence continues at coordinate 59,489 of BPLR01009586.1, read as the reverse complement.
TATAAAGATAATTTCACCATCTAAGTAAAATTTGCTTACAAATGTTTCATTTTATGTTCAGCTTTTAATGTTTAAACATCGAAATACATTTTATGGTGAATAAATAATAAATTGATTGAAAATTAGATTCTACTAAAACAGTCAAATTCTGAAATATTTGCAATTAAATTCCTTTAAGGTATGAAGAAATCATGATCATTCAATAAATGAATCAGTGCATCTTTTACAGAAAGCTACATTCACGAAATTGAATCAGCATACAAATCCTCGACATTTAAAGCAAATGTTGATAGATAATGACTGAAATATGTAAACATTCCCCCTCCCCCATACATCTACAGCACTTTTAGAGAATAAAGAAATATTTCAATCTATAATATAAAGTGAGCATGGAAATATTTAACTATTATGAAACAAACGATTTTCATTTGGTTTGAAATAAAATAAAAAGTTAGTTAATTAATTAATTAACAATAATACAGGACAATGAATTTTGATGTTTTTTCGCTGAAATTAATATAATCATTTATTACTAATTTTAGCTTGCTGAATACGAATTAACAATGAAAATTGAATTTGGCTAATACCTAGGATATTTGTAACTTAATATTTTCAATATACACTGGTGTCCAAAAAAATATAATTGATAATTATGTGAATAAAGAAGGAACTGTAAATCAGAATGGCGGGAAACGTGATATGCGAGTGTAAAATAGTTATAAAATAAGAAAGCACATCAAAAGAACGATAATAATTAATTTTATTATCCAAAGTAGCAGTTTGAAAGAAAACTGAGCATAGCAAGGGTTCACACTTTAAAGAAAAATGAAAGAAAACGTTAAATAAAATACTGATGCTGCAGTTTAATAAGGCGTGTGGTCACCTCTGACACCCAGGCACGCTGCACAGCGATTTACCATACTTGCTATGAGATGATGAATGAGTTGTTGGCTCAAACGGTTTCAAACTTCTTGGAGAGCTCTCTTCAATTCTGTAGCTGAGCTTGGTGGGTGCGAAAGGGCTGCAATTTGTCTCCCGAGCATATCCCATTCATGCTCGATAGGATTTAAATCAGGGGAGTTCGCAGGCCACGACATGCGCTGGATGTTTTCCGTTTCAAGGAAGTCATCAGCCAGCACCGATCGGTGACATGGCGCATTGTCATCCATGAATATGAAGTCAGGACCGACAGTACCTCGAAACAAGCGAACATAAGGCTCGAGAACTTCGTCTCTGTACCTTTGACCAGTCACAGACCCCGTGTCAAAGAAATGGAGGTCTGTGCAGCCGTCCATCATGATGCCTGCCCATACCATTACACCCCTTGATGGAAAATGATGTCTTTCCGTTATGTTTCTTGGTTCAAAACGTGTTCCACGTTCTCTCCATATCGTTACCCGACGAGAATCATTACTCAGACTAAACCGGGACTCGTCACTGAACATCACATTGGCCCACTCTCCCACACTCCAATGTTGATGTTTTAAACTCCAGTTCAAACGAGCGCGTTTATGCGCAGACGTGAGGGGAATGCAAACTGCTGGTCTTCTGGCATACATGATTGAGTTTAATGTAAACAGTTTGTCTCGAAATTCGTATTCCTGTGGCGACTGTGAGTGCCGAACCCAGTGCTCTGGCAGTACTGCCCCTTTGACGTCGCGCACTTATTACCAGATATCGATCTTGGCTAGGGGTTGTGACTCTTGGTCGACCTGATACTGGTTGTCGGGTAACATCTCCCCATTCTTTGAAACCTCTGTCACAGTCTTGAGATCACAGACTGGTCCACATTCAAATTTCGAGACACTTCGGTTTGTGATCGTCCGGATTCCAGCATTCCAACGATTCTTCCTTTCGCAAACATGTCCAATTGGCGTCTTTGTGCCATCATTCCCCTTGTTTGATGGTTAACAACGTTCCTTCACACAGCAGTTGCACGAAACTTGTCTGAACTGCCTATGCTGCGTGAATCGGTTTCTCTGCGTTCCGACATGCTCAGGTGTTTCGCGCAGGACGTAGTCGACTGAAAAGTTTTGCATAAACCCAATGTTTCTTCGTCACCCAATTAATATCCGCAAGAAATATGGAATAATTTTACGAATATTTACTCCATGTTTTTCGCATTTTACGATTTATGCTTAACTTTTGGACACCAGTGTAAAATAACGTGTTAACAAACTCATGTACCTGTTTACTGTATGTTACAGATTCCCTTGGAGTGTCACTAACACATTTTCTCATACAGTTTTTCCATTGTGTATTATTATTTCCATTATTTATTGTTATATCCATTGTGTATTGTTATTTCCATTATTTATCGTTGTTTCCATTATTTCCATTATTTATTGTTATTTCCTATATTTCCAGTATTTATTGTTATTTCCTATATTTCCATTGTTTATTGTTATTTCCATTATTTTCATTGTTGTTATTTTCATTATTATTATTGTTTATTATTGTGATTTCAGGTTGTTACTAATACATCATTGAAAATTTTCCAACAGTAGTTTTGTAACATTTGCCTGGTATATTTTCATTACTTTTGCAATCTCCTGGTAAAAACGCTTACCATGCTCAATAAATTCAACAGTTTTCAAAAAAGAAATTTCAATGTGAATGAAGGAAATGCAATTTAGAGACATAATGCAACCAAATTTTTTTTTTGTATGCAAACAAAATGCCTATCAATAATTTCTTTTAATCCACATTTTCTAAGAAATTCGTTGACACAATGCTAAAAGCATTCTTAGCTTCTTTCTCATCTTGTTGAAAGTTTGCATCAAGATAGAAAAGAAGAATATAGGCAATATCTGCCTATACAAAATTAGTCAAATATTACTCATCTCGATTGTGAACAAAGTCACTGGAATAAATCTGAACTAAATTAACCTGGTATCTGGACTAAATTCCATTCTCTAAGTCTCCATAGAAGTTACTCTACATTAATCTGGGACAGCTGTAAATATCACACGAGGTTATTGTGTTCTTCTGCGTCCATCACGTGTTGTGTATGTATAGCATCATCATTATATTCAGCACTAGATGCATAAGACTCTACTTTACTTTATCCCAAACACTCCCCTTGTATCCAGGGCTATGTAGTCCTTTCCAGTGAAAAATAATAATAAAAAAGTAAAACTTATAATTACCGAAATACATTTTCATGAATTATAATAGAGAAAATTATAAAGAAAAATAAAACAAGTAAATTCTAAAAAAAAAATAATACTTTATGGTAACTAACATAAGAGTAACCATGTAACTAACAAAAACATAAGTGAAACGTGATGTATGAAATGCAAAAGGAATAAAAAATAGTGATAAACCTATGAAAAAACGTATGGCAATATATTACAGCGTATAAGACTTTTTTTTTGAGATTGAGAGGTTTTTTTTTTTTTTTAATTTTTCATGTATATGTAATATACACTCATGTCCATCAATTAAGGATAATGAAGTTCAGCCAAAAAAAGAGACAGAAGCAAAACAAATTTGACTTATTTGTAATGTCTATTTATTAAACAAAAGGTAAAGAGCAAAACAGATGCTATATGTTTGACATAATTAATAAAAATTGCGATTTTTACTCCCTGGGGAAAATTTCAAAAAAAGAACCTATTTACAAAAAACAGTATAGCATGGTTAGTATGATGATTAATATGGAGTATGTCTCCCGGACGATGCAATACAGGCCTTATAACGCCTAGGCATGCTGAGTATCAAATTATCAATCTGATCTTGGGGAATATTACACCACTCATCAAGCAATGCCCTCCGAAGTTCCGGTTGACAGGTGGGAGGGGGTTGACGGGCTGCACGTCGGCCAATCCATACGGGTGATATCCTCCAATTGAAGGCATTCGTCTACAATGCTTGCACGGTGAGGAAGGGCGTTGTCGAAACAAACGTACATGTTGTTCCAGAATGGCATCCCGGTAGATGTGGCCTGTCATCGTTACACTCTGAACATGCAGGTCGTTTCTGGAACCAAGAATAATTCCTCCCCAAACGAGTCATCCTGCACCACCGTAACGATGTCGTTCAATGGTGTTCTCTTGGTGGTAACGGGTACCTGGCGCTCTCCATATGAAAGTCCGGCGAGAATCAGACTGCAAACTAAACCTGGACTCGTCGGAAAATATCACACAAGACCACTGTTGCGGTGTCCACAATGCATGCTCTCTACTCCAGGTTAATCGCAGGCGACAGTGAGTTGCGGTAAGTGGAACACATCTGACAACCTACGAGCATATAGACCAATGTGCCCTAAGCGTCTGTACACGGTCTGCATTGAAACTGTCGTACCGGTAGCTGAAGAGAGCTGACGAGACAGGTCTGATGCTGTGCTCCGTCTGTTTCTTTTGGCAGTAACTGCTAAATACCGGTGCTCATTCGGCGTTGAAACTCGGGGGCGACCTGTGCTGTAACATCTACTCACATTACCATCATCTTGGAATCGTTGCCAAAGCCTGTAGATGACACTCTGGGCGATTCCAAGTTCCTCGGATACTTCCAGCTGGGTACGTCCCCATTCCAGTCGTCCGATAATTCTACCACGTAAAAATCATCCAAATACTTCCTTTGGGCCATAACTATGTGGTTATTGCACTGGAAGGCTTTTTAAAGCGCTTGAGAACAATTTTACTTCTTTGCCACCATTCCTTATATACCCTCTCTTACACTCTCGTCATTGTGACGTACTATCCGCGCCATCTGGTGGTTTCCTGTAATTTGCATATTCTTCTTCAAGATGTGTGTGATAATTCTACAGGTGAAATTTTTATTTTAGGGTTCAATTTCTGTGTGATTCTGAATTATCCTTAATTTATGGACATGAGTGTATATTATTATTTACACATTTCCTAAATATTCAATACATGAAGCTTATATCTTAAGGCATTTCTTTTTATAAACGTTGCTTGTAATTTTCAACTTAGTGTAGTTTCTATTATATAAATTTATGTATTCCTATATTTAATTTTTCACATATATTACAAGAAAACTGCTGGGGACCGATTACCCCCTTTAATTCTTAAACAAAAGCCATTTGCCGATTTTTACTATTCTATTTGTGTTCAGCATCATAATACTAGTAAGAAATGGCTTAAATGTTTAAGAAAATTTGTGTTTTGCATGCTGTAAATAATAATTAAAAATATAGCAAATATCATAAATGTGTTATATAAATAACTTAAAAAAGGTAGAAAATTTATTTTTACTATTTAAAACAATGGATCTGACTGATATTTGTATCCAATACTATTTTTAGCTAACAATTTTTATGCTTATTATCTTCCTGATGGTTCTTACCAATTTAATCGTCAACTTTTCTAATGATAATGTCGAATCGGGTGAGAGTAAAACTGACTCTTTGAGGTCACTAATTAAATACCTGAATTCACTTTGAATGAGACTTATCATGGAAGAATACCTAAATTGAGTGAATGGTAGCCTGAATTTGTTAGTGACACTGAAATGTGGAATGAGAATCCCTAGGAATGCTTGGTTTGTCGCTATACGCTCATTTTATTGCACACTTTAGCCTGCAGTTTAACGTGGATTCCGAACCACTAATAACCATCCATGAAATTATCAGGATTCAAATCTGAAGCTTGGAGTACCAATGGCCAGAGCACTAGCCAATTGGCCATCTGCCATCCCCCAAGAACTGCATTCTTCGCATTTCTTCTTCCTTAAATTCAAAAGAAGATCTATTTGATTAACATATTTAACAACGTCCATCCCTGCCATAAAACTGAAAATTTTCTATATGCCACTGCTTCTTAATTTTCAATAGGTTTAGAGTTCAAGTTCGAGATTTTCAAAACCGAAAATCAAAGATATTTTAAATATTTTTCAAGTAAAAATTTCCTAACATTTCATTCATTTTTTGGATTTTGTTTTTTAACTGTCAGATGTATTGGCATTCTTTTAATTTAAATTTCAACTATTTTTTTTCTATTTTCATAGCTACTTATCCTAAATTGTAGTGACGATATCTTCGAACTTCGAAATAACATTAAAAATTTTTAAGTTCGGCATGATATTAAAATATGTGCTAATTTTAAATTTTTTTTACGAATTACTAATTATTCCTTGTTCAGAAAATTATTGATGTTCATTTCATGCAAATTTAATGATAAGAATTTTTTTTTAAGTTAACAGCATATTTTATTAAAGAATACTTATTGTTTCTCCCTTACTGTATTGTATTTTAAACAAAAAAACAAGCATTCAGAAAATCAAATAAATCATGACACAAAATTTGTTTGCATTTGAATTTATATTACTTCTGAAAACATTCTATCTACGAAATACTATACATATATTACTATACAAATCCCTGGACATTTGAAACAAATGTTGCAGCTGACATAATGGCTGAAATGTAAACATACAACACTATCCAGAGGCTACCTATAGCAGTTATGGGGAGAAAAAAACAATATCTTTCATACATATCCCCTGTCCAGACATAAATGAAAAGAGGAAAAAAACATGCACGAAAACTAAGAAGTCTCACTTCTTACTTTTTCTGAATTCTTAGAAGAACACGAGTTATACGACTACAACACTGAGTATCCCAACTTTTGATTAGCCTTCCTCAAGCCTAGGAAGAAGAAGAAAAAGTCCGTAATACCGAAAGCCAATATAAAACCCTTTTGAAACCGTTCCTGTCTGTCCCAAAGCGTCCGTTTCAGAGAAACGATCGACAACTGAATGGCAAACACCATCGAGGCATCTGCATAAGTTAGCAGTATTTCAAACTCAGTGATTCTGATTTGACATCTTTATATTCTTTGCATGGAAATTCAATGAGGTCCGGACTACAAGACGCGCCACAGTTCGCTCAGACCTAATCAAGACTATTTGTAGTCCTCGAGTTTGTAATACTTCGCTATAAAACTGGCTTTGGAGCAGGATTTTTGTTGTGTCCCAGTGGATGCACTTAAAGAGAGACTTTTCATTTCTGATTGTTTGTCTTTTCTAGATGGGCCGAAATAGATTTCGGTTTGATATTTTGATATGTGGGGCATTGTCTGGAAAGGATTTTATTATAAGACATGTTGCACTTTTCTGAAGATAGCACTTGAAATAGATTCAAATACCTTATAAAATGGGACTTGGACAAAAAAAATTTTTTTTAGCCAATGTATTGATATACAATTTTGGGGCGCTATTATGATTAATATTATTTTTACTTATATTTATTTTATTTCTGTATTTTTTCAAGATGATAAAATGAAATTTTTCTTCATTTCAACATTTTCCTTTGTCGATTTTTAGTAAAATTCTCGCGGAAATTTATTCAAACTTAACATAGATTATTTATAGTCTTAATTGCAAATTGATATTTAGTTATTTCAGGCGCAAATTTTTTACTAATAATTAATTACTCCTTTATTAATGGCATAGAAAATTAATGATGTGCATCTTCTGCAAATTATATGATAAGAATTTTTAAAAAGATGACAGAATATTTTATTAATAAAAATGCTTACTGTCACTCGCTTATTGTATCGTCTTTTAAACAAAAAACAAACCTTCAGAAAGTCAAATGAATCATGACACGAAATTTCTATGCATTTGAATTTATATTAGTTTTGAAAACATTCTATCTACAAAAGTAAATTAGTATACAAATCCCTGGATATTTGAAACAAATGTTGCTGCTGACATAATGGCTGAAATGTGTAAACATAATTTATGCCCTTAGGATACCTATAGCACTTATCGGAAAAAGAAAAAACAATATATTTCATACATATCCCGCATCCAGACATAAAGAAAAGAGAAAAAATCATACTAAGAAATCTCACTTCTTACTTTTCTGAATTCTTTGAAGAACAAGAGTTATACGACTACAACACTGAGTATCACAACTTTTGATTAGCCTTTCCCAAGCCTAGGAAGAAGAAGAAAAAAGTCCGTAATACCGAAAGCCAATATAAAACCCTTTTGAAACCGTTCCTTGTCTATCCCAAAGCGTCCGTTTCAGAGAAACGATCGACAACTGAATGGCAAACCCCATCGAGGCATCTGCATAAGTTAGCAGTATTTCAAACCTAGTGATTCTGATTTGACATCTTTATATTCTTTGCATGGAAATTCAATGAGGTCCGGACTACAAGGCGCGCCACAGTTCGCTCAGACCTACTCAAGACTATTTGTAGTCTTCTGAGTTTGTAATACTTCACTGTAAAACTGGCTTCAGAGCAGGATTTTGTTGTGTCCCAGTGGATGCACTTAAAGTTGGACTTTTCATTTCTGAACGTTCGTCTTTTCTAGATGGGGGAAAATAGATTTTGGTTTGATATTTTGATATGTGGTGCATTGTCTGGAAATGATTTTATTATAAGACAAGTTGTACTTTACTGAAGATAGCACTTGAAATAGATTCAAATACCTTATAAAACGGGACTTGAACAACAAATATATTTTTAACAATCTATGCAGTGTATTGATATATAAGTTTGGGACAGTATTATCATGAACATTATTTTATTTATCTATTTTTTAAAGATAATAAAACGAATTTTTTTCTATTTCAACATTTTCCCTTGTTGATTTTTAGTAAAGGATTTTATTATACGATATGTTGTAATTTTCTGAAACTGACGCTTTAAATAGAATCAAATGCATTATAAAATGGGACTTGGACAACAAATTAATTTTTTAAGCAGTGTATTGATATACAATTTTTGGGACGCTATTATCATTAATATTATTTTTCTGACATATGTTTTTATGACTGTATTTTTTATGATAGTAAAAACGAATTTTTTTTTTCTATTTCAAAAATGTCTTTTGTTGATTTTTAGTAGAAGGCTCACTGTAATTTTCTCAAACTAAGTTTTGATTATTCATAGTCTTCACTCCAAATAATGGTTTAAAATTTAATGAATATCACGTTTTCTATTTAGTGAAACAGACTCTATTTTGATATTTAGTTATTTGAGGCATTATCTAGAAAGTTTACAAATTGTTTTACTAATTATTAATTATTCCTAGATAATTATAAAATCAATAATTTTCATTTCGAGCAAATTAAATGACAATAATTTTAAAACGCTAACATCATGTTTTATTAAAGAATATTTATTGTTACTCGCTTATTGTAGCATCTTTTAAACAAAAAAAAACTTCAGAAAATCAAATAAATCTTGACTCGAAATTTCTACACATTTGAATTTATATTACTTCTGAAAACCTTCTATCTAAGAAATTATATTAGTATACAAATCCCTGGACATTTGAAACAAATGTTGCTGCTGACATAATGGCTGAAATGTGTAAACATACTACTATGTCCTTAGGCTACCTACCGCATTTATCGGGAGAAAAAAAATATCTTTCATAGTACTTATCCCACATCCAGACATAAAAGAAAAGAGAAAAATCATACACGAGAGCTAAAAAGCCTCACTTCTTACTTTTCTCAGAATTCTTAGAGGAACAAGAGTTATACGACTACAACACTGAATATCCCAACTTTTGATTAGCCTTCCCCAAGCCTGAGAAGAAGAAGAAAAAGTCCGTAATACCGAAAGCCAATATAAAACCCTTTTGAAACCGTTCCCTGTCTGTCCCAAAGCGTCCGTTTCAGAGAAACGATCGACAACTGAATGGCAAACACCATCGAGGCATCTGCATAAGTTAGCAGTATTTCAAACCCAGTGATTCTGATTTGACATCTTTATATTCTTTGCATGGAAATTCAATGAGGTCCGGACTATGAGGCGCGCCACAGTTTGCTCAGACCTAATCAAGACTATTTGTAGTCTTCGAGTTTGTAATACTTCGCTGTAAAACTGGCTTTGGAGCAGGATTTTGTTGTGTCCCAGTGGATGCACTTAAAGATGGACTTTTCATTCCTGAAAGTTCGTCTTTTCTAGATGGGGCGAAATAGATTTTGGTTTGATATGTGGGGCATTGTCTGGAAAAGATTTTATTATACGACATGTTGTACTTTTCTGAAGATAGCACTTGAAATAGATTCAAATACCTTATAAAATAGAACTTAGACAGCAAATGTATTTTTAACGATTTATGCAGTATATTGATATACAATTTTTAGGACAGTATTATCATTGACTTTATTTTATTCCTTTTTTTTTTTCCAAGATAGTAAATCTATTTTTTTTTCCATTTCAACATTTTTTGTTGGTTTTTTTGTAAAAGAGTAATAATTAAATTATTTACCATTACATTAGTTAAATTATTACCAGTAATTTTCTTAAATTTAATCTAGATTATTTGTAGTCTTACTTGCAAATAATGATTTATAATATGAGTATCGCCTTTTCCAGATGGTGAACTAGACTCTATTTCAATATTTAGTTATTTGAAGCATTATCTGGAAAGTTTGCAAATTGTTTTACTAATTATTAATTATTAATAGATTAATGATTCATAAAATTAACGATGAGCATCTACTGAAAATTAAATAATAAGAATTTTTTTAAATTAACAGCATATTTTATTTAAAAAAAATTGACACTGGCGTATTGCATTGCGTTTTAAAGAAAACCGAACCTTCAGAAAGGGCAAATAAATCATAACTTATATGCGTTTGAATTTATATTACTTTTGAAACATTCTATCTACGAAATTATATCAGTATACAAATCCCTAGACATTAAAAACAAATGTTGCTGCTGACATAATGGCTGAAATGTGCAAACATACTGCCCTGTTCCATAGGTTACATATAGCAGTTATCTGTAGAAAAAAAAACTATATATTTCATAGTACATAGCCCACATCCAGACATAAAGAAAAGGGAAAAAAATTCATACTAAGAAATCTCACTTCTTTTTTTATGAATTCTTAGAAGAACACGAGTTATACAACTACAACACTGAGTATCCCAACTTTTTGATTAGCCTTCCCCAAGCCTGAGAAGAAGAAAAAAAAGTCCGTAATACCGAAAGCCAATATAAAACCCTTTTGAAACCGTTCCCTGTCTGTCCCAAAGCGTCCGTTTCAGAGAAACGATCGACAACCGAATGGCAAACACCATCGAGGCATCTGCATAAGTTAGCAGTATTTCAAACTCAGTGATTCTGATTTGACATCTTTATATTCTTTGCATGGAAATTCAATGAGGTCCGGACTACAAGGCGCGCCACAGTTCGCTCAGACCTAATCAAGACTATTTGTAGTCTTCGAGTTTGTAATACTTCGCTGCAAAACTGGCTTTGAGCAGGATTTTGTTGTGTCCCAGTGGATACACTTAAAGAGGGACTTTTCATTTCTGTAAGTTCGTCCTTTCTAGATGGGGCGAAATATATTTTGATTTGATATTTTGATATGTGGGGCATTGTCTGGAAAGGATTTTATTATATGACATGTTGTACTTTTCTGAAGATAGCGCTCGAAATAGATTCAAATACCTTATAAAATGGGACTTGGACAACAAATTTATTACTATGCAGTGTATGGATTTTAGGACGCTACCATCATTAATATTATTTTTACTCATATTTGTTTTATGTCTGTATTTTTTAAGATAGCAAGACGAATTTTTTTTTTTTTTCCATTTCAATATTTTCCTTTGTTGATTTTTATTAAACGTTTCATGGTAATTTTCTCAAACTTAATCTAGATTATTGGTAGTCTTAATTGCAAATAATGATTTAAAATTTGATGAATCTTGCCTTTTCTAGTGGGTGAAATAGTTTTTGGTTTGATATTTGAGGCATTATTTGGAAAGGATTTTATTATAAGACATGTTAATAACATTTGAAATATCTTATAAAATGGGACTTAGACAATAAATGTATTTTTAGCAATTGAGGCAGTGTATTGATATACAGTATTTGGGACACTATTATTAATATTATTTTTACTCATATTTATTTTATTTCTGTATTTTTATCTAGATGGTAAAACTAATTTTCTTTTCCGTTTCAACATTTTCTTTTGTTGATTTTTAGTAAAACTGTAACGGTATTCTTCTCAAACTTAATCTTGATTATTTATAGTTTTAATTGCAAATAATGATTTCAAATTTGTTGAATCTAGCCTTTTCTAGTTGGTGAAATAGTTTTTGGTTCGATATTTAGTTATTTGAGGCATTGTCTGAAAAGGGTTTTATTATAAGACATGTTGTACTTTTCTAAAGATAGCACTTGAAATAGATTCAAATATCTTATAAAATGGAACATTGACAACAAATGTATTTTTAACAATCTATGCAGTATATTGATATACAATTTTGGACAGGACATTATTTTTATTTCTGCGTTTTTTCCAAGATAGTAAAACCGAATTTTTTCTATTTCAACAATATCTTTTGTTAATTTTTAGTAGAAGGTTCACTGTAATTTTCCCAAACTAAATTTCGATTAGTTGTAGTCTTCACTCCAACTAATGATTTAGGGTTTGTGGAGTCATGCTTTTTCTTCTTGTTAAAATAGAATCATCTGGTTTGATATTTATTTATTTGAAGCATTATCTGGAAATTTTATTATTAGATATGTTGTACTTTTCTGAAGATAGCATTTGAAATAGATTCAAATGCCTTATAAAATGGGACTTGGATAACAATTTTTTTTTAGGCAGTATATTGATGTGCAATTTTTGGGACACTATTATCATTAATATTATTTTTACTTATATTTATTTTATTTCTGTATTTTATTAAAATAGTAAAACCAAATTTTTTTTTCCATTCAACGTTTTCCTTTGTTGATTTTTAGTAGAATTTCCTCAAACTTAATCTAGATTATTTGTAGTCTTATTTGCAAATAATGATTTAAAATTTGTTGAATGTCGCCTTTTCTAGTTGACGAAATAGATTTTGATTTGGTTTTTAGTTATTTGCGGCATTATTTGAAAAGGATTTTATTATAAGACATGTTATACTTTTCTGATGATAATACTTCAAATTGGAGGGAAATACCTTATAAAATGTGACTGGTTTAAGATATATATATAATGTATAACAATTAAGGAAGTATATTGGCGAGGAATAAATTAATACAAGAGACATTAACATCTTTAAAATTTATTTTACACCAAATTATTCCTTTTATCTCTATAAATATTTTTCAAAATGATAATACGAAATTTTTGAAATTTTATGTCAATACTTTTGATGTGTGTACTAAATTGCTTGAGTATTTTATTGTGCCTCTTGAATGCCCATAAAGGTGAAACATTTTTCTTATTTGAAGAATTGGATATAAGTGAAACAGTTATTAACATCCAATAACTAATAATCGTATATCAATAAACAGTTATTAATATGCAATAATTATTCAAATGGGGAATAGTTATAGGTTTTATGTCTTTATTTGAGGCGTTAGAGAGGTATCCTTTATTAGAGAAAGTTTAAAATTTTAATGCTTATTGGATAATGGGGTTTAAGTATTAAAGAGACATTAAATAGTTTATTAATTGTATGTTGTAGAAAAATTTCAATGACTGACACTTAAAGATCTTTAATAACTTTGTACGCATCAAAAAGAAATATACTAGAGAAAGTAGCTTATTAAATTGTAATAATTCAAGACAATTTTGGGAAAGAATATATTTTAATCATTTTGAAAGTGTTATAAAAATGAAATATTTTAAAACAGACATCAAAAGAGTAGTTTGAAATAGAATAAAAACACTATAGTATGTATATAAATAGTATATGAATATAACATTCTTAAATAATAAACAGGAATTTTTTTCCTTTCTACGTATTTTGTTAATAATGAAATGGATAATGTTTTTTTTTTTTTTTTTTATATTAGGCATTGTTTAAAATGGCTTCACTTATTAAATGACTTGGTGATGCTTATTATCTATGCTCCGTAAATAATGAATGGATATTAAATAGTTTATTAACTCCTACTGATTTATTAATAATATATTTTAACAGTGTTTAATTGAATTCATTTAATTCAAATTATATTACAATGTTTAGTTTGTTGAAGGATTTTTTTTTTCTGTAAACGCATTCAAAAGCAAAAGCTCTTTTCTGAAGGTTTCTTCTTACTAAATTGTGAAATATATTTGTGTTTATGATGTCTTTAGATTTTAGTTGTCTGGGAAGCCTTTGTTAAAAGTTGATGAGTTTGGACTTCAAAATAATACTTAAATGAAATAGCTTTTAAAAGTTTCTGATGTAAAACAATGCATGTTTACTAAATGCAATGCTAAACAATGCAATGCATGTTTTTTTATCAATTTATAAAATGTATAGGTATGCAATTATAAATCCAAGAATATTACAATCGGAATGAATTATTCTAACTCTACATATAATTCATCTATGAAAAGCGTTATTTCTAATTTATATTATTTAGAACACTTATAACACGTTTTATTATTAAATGTAAAGTTTATTTTATAATATTATGTTGTTTTACTAAACTGTGTATTCCTTTTAAATAAAAAGACATAACAAAACGTTCCTTACGTTTTAAAATTTGAAAAGTTAAATTCAGGTTAGATACTTAATGCCATTAATATCACAAGCATATCACAAAAGATTCATAAAATATATAGCCGAGATATAGTTTCTTGAATTCATTTTTCGATTAAGTTTTTCTATAATTGAATTGAGACAGATTCCCTAGACAATAAAAAATGTTAATGTTTAATTTTTTTTTTTTTTTTTTTTTGAAGAGCAATTTTCAATAGATAAAAAAGGTCATATAATTAATTTTACTACAGTTTTTAAAAAGTTAAAGATGTTATAATATTTTTATTATTTTTAATACAAATTTCAGAGTGATTGATTCAGCAATCTTTTTACTCCAAAAAGTTTTAAAAGCCAGTTTCAATATTTTTTAGTTTATAATTTATGTAAGTCATTAACTACGACTGATTTAATATTGTGAATATTTTTTTAACTATTTGCCACAGTGCTGCTGCAAACTAAAGTTTAGTTTAGTTTAATTGTTCTAAAAAATAAATATTCAAAAATAAAAAAATATTTTAATTGTTCTAAAAATAAATATTCAAAAATAAAAAAATATTTTAATTGTTCTAAAAATAAATATTCAAAAAAAAAAAATATTTTAATTGTTCTAAAAATTAATATTCAAAAATAAAAAATTGTTAATTGTTCTGAAAATAAATATTTAAAAAAAAAAAAAAAAAATTTTTTAATTGTTCTAAAGATAAATATTATTTGCTGTTAGATGACAAACAATTCTTAAAAAATGTTTTCATTCAGCAACGTAATTTTATTTATAAAATTTAACGAAGTAAAAATATATGGCATGTAAAATCATTTTGCATATCACTGTGTACTGATAAAAAGAATAAAAATAAGTTATAACGAAATCCTTCTGTAATTTCACTTCTTATAATTATTATTAAAGACTTAAACATCGATTTTATTTTATTATATGATTTATTAAAGTTATTGTTTTAATTTTAAAAAAATATTCAGACAATTTCTGTTTCAATTTATTGTTCTTTGCAGTTAAGTAATTGATTGAATACTTATAAGATTCTTAAATAATGGAACAAAAATCACTTTCTCAAAAACTTCTTGTCTTTGTTCAGTTTATATAAATAGAAGCAATTATTTCGTTTCGAAATAATTTTAGGAACACAAATTATTTGAAATCGTTAGCGTTTTTCTCAATAAAATAAAATAAATTGTCTTTATTATTCACTAAAGTTGCTTCGAAAGTTCGTTTCTCTTAAAATTCAAGTCATGTTAAGTTTCTAGAAAATATGCACTACATTAATGAAAGCATAAAAAGGAAATAATTTAGCTTGTGGATTTGTCCGATTTGAATTTATGCGCAATCATTATTTTCCAAAACAACAGAACGAGATGATGCATTGGAAGCAAATAATTGTTTTCTGCATAAAAAAAAATACTTTCAAAATTTTTTTCTCAAAGATAAATTTAAATAACTTTTCGATTTAATTCTACTGAATTAAATTACTATTAGAATTTAATTCTACTGAATTGAATTACTATTCATCTACTATTATAATTCTTTCAAATACATTTTTCATTAACATTCCTGTCAGCCTTTTAGAAAATATTATTAAATGTTTTAATCAAAATAATTACTTAAGTTTCCTATGCATAGAAAATAAATATTCCAGTTTTCTATCCATAATATATCAATTATATCTAAAATAAATATCTTAATTTTTTATCCATAGAAAGCAAATATTCCAGCTTTTTTTATCCATAGAAAACAAAAATTCGATTTTTTTTTTTTTTAATCCATAGAAAACAAAAATTCCAGTTTTCTTATCCATAGAAAACAAATATTCCAGTTTTTTATCCGTAGGAAACAAAAATTCAGTTTTTTTTATCCACAGAAAACAAAAATTCCAGTTTTATTATCCATAGAAAGCAAAAATTTCAGTTTTTTATCCATAGAAAACAGGTTTTCAATTTTCTATTCACTATCGTGTCCAAAAAGTTTCCATTTAAATTTCCCAGGAATATAATCTTCTATGATCTAATTTTTTTTTTTCTTTTTTAGGTTATTGGCATTGTCTTTGACATTTGTGTGAAATTTTACGTCGAGATATTCATTAGTGCTTGAATTACGCTTGGTTTTGTGAGACGCTAAAACTGGTTCCGGCGATTTTTGAAATGTCTCTTCAAACGACTCAAAACGTTGTCCCCGGAGCGGTCTTTTGAATTTAGGGAATAGCCAGAAGTAGCACGATGCTAAATCAGGTGAATACGGTGGTTGTGGAACGATATGGGTTTCACTTTTGGCAAAAAAAGTCACGAAGAATCAATGGAGTGTGAGCTGGCGCATTCAGTGTTTTCGGTACTAATCAAGATTTGACGCGTTTGAGACCCAAAATGGAATTGATCGATCCTTTTCAAACTCCAACATCAGCAGCAAGGTCTCTAATTGTAAATCGACGGTTTGCAAGCACCAAATCTTTAATTATT
The DNA here is from genome assembly GCA_021605095.1 of Caerostris extrusa. Lineage (NCBI taxonomy): Eukaryota > Metazoa > Arthropoda > Arachnida > Araneae > Araneidae > Caerostris > Caerostris extrusa. Next base: position 42,604 of record BPLR01009586.1, on the reverse strand, counting down.
TGGACGTGAGCTTCGTCGGTTGAGGTTGGTGGTCGACCAGAGGGCTCTTTGTCTTCAACGCGTTCTCTGCCTTCTTCGAACCGCTTATACCCTTTCTAAACATTTCTTTCCGATATAGGAATGCTCACCGAATGACTTCTGCAACATTCTATACGTTTCCGCAAACAAAATTTAACGCAAGTTCTTGCTCAATTAATTCAGACATTTCAAACATCGCCGGAATCAGTTTTAGCATCTCACAAAACCAAACGTAACTCAAACACTAACGAATATTTTGACGTAAAATTTCACACAGATGTCTAGGACAGTGGCAACAACCTAAAAAAGAAAAAAATTGAAATATCATATTTCCGGGAAATTTAAATTGAAAACTGGCCTTACTTTTTGGACACAGTAGTATAGAAAACAAATATTTCAGTTTTCGAATCATAATGCTTAGATAACCGATATTATTAATTATTTTAATTAAAACAATTATTTAAGTTTTCTATCCGTAGAAAACAAGCATTTCAATTTTCGATTCATAGAAAACAAATAATTACATAGAAATTCCTGTTTTCTATCTATACAAAATAAATATTTCAATTTCCTATGCAGAGAAAACAAATATTCCATTTTAGTATCCATAGAAAATGAATTTTCAGTTTTGTATCTATAGAAAACAAATGTTTTATTTTCGATTCATAATTCTTAGAAAGCAGTTATTTAATGTTTAAAACTATATTTAATTATCCAACAATAATCCAAAAATATATTTTATTCAATAGAATTTTAACGACACTTTTAAAAATAAACACGAAATTCTATTCAAATATGCAAAATTAATCTATTATTTTTATTATAAAAAATGCATTTCAGAAAAAATATAAACTTGCTATTGCATATAAAAGAAAGGAAAATATTTGAAATGTTAAATTCATTGATTAAATTTTAATTATTGCTTAAAGCAAAAATTTTATTTAATTATATATAAGGATTATTTATATAAAACATAGTGAGTCATTTTATGTGATTTATTAAATAATAATATTCCTGCAAATTAACTTAAAATTATAATTATCATATAATTGCTTACGTTATATGCAAATAATTAAACTATTCCTTTATAAAAAGAATTTTATAACTTTTGTCATTTCTTCGAAGTTGGATATAAAAATGTAAATTTCCATTTTAACTTCCATTTAAATATTCAATAAAAACACATGCATAATTTATTCAATTATGAGTTACGATCCTTGAAAATATTTTCAGATATCTCATTATAATGACTTCCAAAAAGACATTCACAATTATTTTTGCTGTCTAAATGACGAATCGTATATGATTGATCTTTAATCTTTATATCGGTGAACTGGATTCTTCAATTAGCATCCTATGGTATAGAAGTAACTGCCATACATTTGCATTTTTTAAAAATATACATGTTAAGTGCCACCAAGCATCTAAATATCAATGGTGAAGCTCTAACTAACCAAGTTACAATCACCATCATATCCTGCCGTTTCTGAAATCAGTGTCTAATGTGTGTGTCCAATCCTCAGTGTCCTGCAGTGCGACACAGACTTCCAATGAGTAGTCTACTCATGAATGGGGAGAAAGGGCTGTGATGAAGTGTTCTGTTGCGATGGAGCACCCTTAAGTAGAAGTCTGACTGGACCTGAATGGCCGAGTGTTTGGCGCTCTGGCGTTCGGTACCACAGACTTCGGGCTCGAGTCCCTGCCGTGCCATTGGCATTTGAAGTGGTTCAGAACCCACTTTAAGAAGAAGGTCTCATATGACTGTAGAGCGTAACGGATTTTGTAAGAGCGTAACGTAATTTGGGCTACCTACGGGTGCTCTATCACAACAGAAGTTGCCCCTTTCCTTCCATCTTTGAGTAGATTCCTCACGGGAAGCTGTTCCGCACTACAGGTCACAGAGGATAAGTCACACACATTAAACACTGATTTCTGAAACGGAAAGATATGATAGGAAGTCCCTCTTTCCCTTCAACCATGAGTCCATACGAGTTCGTGGGTTGATCTAGATGTCTACCAAGTGAGAAAAGAAACAACAGCAACAGAATTCTGATTTGGATCGATATTGCTAAGGAATCAGGACAATGCCTACCGGAAGAACTTTTAGAGGGAACTACCCTGCAACTGATATCAGTGCCTAAAGCAAATTCCACCAGCACCTGCTAACCTTGACACTCCTGCAAGCTATCTAGGTTTCTTACCACTGAGCAACGAGTTGAACTTTTTAACTCTTTCTGTAATAGTTAAATATGAGCTTATAAATCTAATATAATATGGTCACAAATTTCTGACCGTATAGATTTCAGGCATGACGCTTTTTTCAATGGATTATGCAATTCTGTTCATAATAATCAAACTACATATTTTTCATTCCAAATATTTCAAAACGTATATATCAAATATATTTTTCAGTTTTCAAAATGTAGCAGTGTGATTTGATTTGAACCAACTGTAAGACTTCTTAAAATTTTCTTTTCCAAACTTTCGACAAAAGTTGACTTAACTAAATCTAGTTCCATTCAGAAAGAGAGAGATAAAATTTTTTGTTCTCTTTGCCGATTCCAAATTGTGCCAATATATCAAATTTCTTTTCCAACACCGAAGACACAAAGAATATTTTCACTCGGATGTGGTGTTCTGAATATCACTCGAGCAAGACATTCTCAAGAAAACGGAAAAAGGGATTTCACAGTTTTCCGGACAAGGGCAGGATTTGGGAAGATAGGCGAATTCAGCACTTTTTCTCTCAACGCGGATTGCCGGTGCTTTCTTATCTGTGTAGGCCTGCTGGTGGGATGTTTCATTTGAAATTTCTGGTGGATTTGACGAATGTGGAAGAAGCAAACACGCAGGGAAAGAGGGTGATTTGAATTATTTAGATTCATGTTCCAATAAAAGTACGGGTAAATATCAAATTTCGGGGACGTATGCTTTTTGAGTTTGCCCTGCATTAGAATTTAAAATTTCTAATTTTGGATATGTAAGGCAGATTTTATGTTACGTAAATGTAATTTTTTTTTTTATCTTTATTATATGTCAATGATGAAACCAACTGTTTATTCAATTTTTACATGTTTTTAGTAAGCATAAAACTTCCCGGATATTCTGGTATTCTCTTCATAATGCAACATGTATTCAGAGTTATTTACTTATATCTATGGCTAGACTTTCATTTCGAAATCCATTTTGTATTTCGACATATATTACCTATACAAAGATTACGTTAGATGTTTTTGCTATCAAAATCAAAGCATAATTTATATGGATATATATTTTGTAATATAGCATAATATTATATTTTAATATAATATGTATATTGTATACGATATGTTGCTTTTAAAGTGCTTATAAATTTCGACATTTTCTAATTTTTCAAAAACAATTTTAAATATAACATTTTAAGTCATGTTAGTGATTTCCTTTTTTTCATTGATTTTCTTTTATATTATATAATCAATAATCAATAAATATACCATGAATAAATTAACATTCGTTTTCAATATTCTTATAATAATTTTAAATTATGTTTTTTTTTTTTTTTTAAATAGTTTTAATTAAAAAATATTATAAAGAATACATTACTATGTTTAATAAACATTTATTTTCTTTATAAAAATATTTAGAAAAATTTATTCAAAATGTATTGCAAGGAAATTTGTAAAATTAATATTTTAATAAATGAGACCTTTTAATTCTTATCTTTTCTGTTGTAATGGTAAAATTTAGAAGAAAAAATTAACTTTTCCAAACCCGACTTGTGGCTTAGTAGTAACGTTAATAGGCTTACTGCGTTTCTTAACACTGGGCCACTGAGTTGAACTTTTCCTGTAAGAATTATTTTAATGAGTTTGGGAATTCAAAAATTATGTGAATATATTTCTGAAAGCATAAGCTTCAGGCATTTTTTTTCAGTGGATTATGCAACTCTGTATAAAAATCAACAATTTCGAGATAAACCAAATATAGTCTCTGTAGCAGTGTCATTTGAATAACCAACCGTAAGACTTCATAAAAAAAAAATTTTCCAAACTTTCGACACAAAGTTAACTGAACTAAATCTAGTTCCATTCACAAAAGAGAGAAATATAAAGTTTTTTTGTTCGCTTTCCGGATTCAAATTGTGCTGATATATCAAATTTCTTTTCCAACACCGAGGACACGAAGAATATTTTCACTCGGATGTGGTGTTCTGAATATCACTCGAGCAAGACCTTCTCCAAGAGAACGGAAAAAGGGATTCCATAGTTTTCCGGACAAGGGCAGGATTTGGGATGATAGGCGAATTCAGCAGTTTTTTCTCCCAACGCGGATTGCCGGTGCTTTCTTATCTGTGTAGGCCTGCTGGTGGGATGTTTCGTTTGAAACATCGTGTGGATTTGAACGTATATGGAAGAAGCAAACACGCAGGGTGATTTGAAATATTTATATTCCTGTTCCAATAAAAAGTATGGGTAAATATAAAATTTCGGGACGTATGCTTTTTGAATTTACCCTTCAGAAGAATTTAAATTTCTAATTTTGGAAATGTAAGGCATATATTATGTTACGCAAAGTTTTTTTTTTTGGATTTTTATTCCATTTCAATGTTGAAACCAAATATTTATCCAATTTTTACATGGTTTTAGTAAGCATAAAACTTTCGTTGACCAGATATTTCAGAATTCTTTTCATAATCCAACATGTATTCAGAATTTTTATACTTATATCTGTGGTTAGATTTTCCTGTCTTATACATTTTGTATCTAGACATATATTATCTATATAAATATTATGTTAGTTTTTCATTCATTTAAAAATCAATACATAATTTACGTTGATGTATGTTTTATAATATAGTATAATATATTATTTTATTATATTATATATAGTAAATAAAAATGTATATGCTTTTAAAGTACCTTCAAAATCAATACATAATTTATATTCATGTATATTTTATACTATAATATAATATACTATTTTTTTATATTACATAATGGGCATGATTCTATGTTGCTTTTACAGTTCTAATAAATTTGGGCTTTTCTATTTTTTCAAAAATATTTAGATGGCTACTATGATTAATTTAATTAGCATTTATTTACTTTAGAAAAATACATTTTATCAAAATGTATTGCAAGAAAATTGATAAAATTAATATATTAATACATGAAACCTTTAAGCTTTTATTATTTTCTACATTGATATATATTTTATAATATAATATTTTATTATATTATATATTGTACATATATGATATGTTGCTTTTAAAGTCCTAATAAATTTGGGGTTTTTTCTATTTTTTCAAAAAAAAAAAAATTTTTGATTGCAATTTATTTTACACATGCTAATAATTTTCTTTTTTTCACTGAAATTTTTTTCTGATATATAATCAATAAAGCACGCAAGAAATATACCATGAATTAAATAACATTAGTTTTCAAAATTCTTATAATAAGTTTAAATTATGTTTTAAATTATAGTTTTCAAATGGTTTTAATAAAAGAAGCATTACAAGAAATACATTACAGTGATTAATTTATAAAGCATTTATTTACTTTAGGAAAGTAAAAAAAATTGATAAAATTGTAAAAAAAATTGATAAAATTGTAAAAAAATTGATAAAATTGTAAAAAAAAATTGATAAAATTGTAAAAAATTGATAAAATTGTAAAAGAATTGATAAAATTACTGTATTAATACTTAAAAACTTTCTTTTTTATTATAATGGTAAAATTTAGAAGAAAAAAATACTTGTCGACGAGCCCGACTCGTGGCTCAGTTGTAACGTGCTCCCCCTGGGGAGCATTAGGGCTGAGCTTCAATCCGGTGGCGGCATTGTTGTAGACATTGTTTCAAAAACGAAGAGATTTGTGATGTTCAGCATCTTGCCTCAGGTTCGAATCCTCATGGTGGCATGGATGTTTTTTAGTGATTCGGAATCCGAGTTAAACTGTAGGACCTGAACAAATTAGCCTAAAGAGTGCACAAAATTATTGTAGAATATCAAACCAAACCCATACCATAAGTAATTGCTAAGTAATTGACCCTAAAAAGTTCTCCCGGAAGGCACTTCTGTCCTTCAACAACTTAGAGACAACTCAGTCTTCTACCTACGGATGCTCCATCATAACAGAAACTGACTCCTTTGACTCCGTCCATGAATAGATTACTCATGGGGTGTCCGTCTAGCGCTGCAGGACACTGACAATTAGTCAGAACAATTTTTTCAATATAAATATATAGATTGAAAATATTTTAACAATCAGAAGTAATTCCAGTTATATTTTAATGAAATAGCAAAGACCACTGTATTTTTTTTTAAATTACGATTAATAGATTGTTTTATTTATTTTTAAGTTAAAAAGTTATATTAGAATTGCGGCAATTCATAAAATTCATTAGTCTCTCCCTACTTTAGAACTCTTGATACTTTACTTTAATATTAAATTTTAATTTATACAATGTCTATCATAATTGTTTCAATAGTTCTTGTATTTATCTGAATTAAAAAAAAAATTAATATCAAAATATGAATGCATCCAATTATATATAAATTATTTTTTAATGTATTCTATCTGGATAAAATACATTCAACTTATTGAAATAAATGCACCATAAAATTAATTTCAAAAATGTAAATCAAAATTCTTCAAACCGTATGCTTTTCACTGTTTTAAATTAACAAATCTAAAATTTTTATAAGTTTCGCAAAACATGTTTCTCATTAACGGAACAAAAACACTTTTTTTATGCATACATCATTTTGATGGTATTATTTTTTTTTTTAATTTAAATCTATCATCTAAAAAAAAAAATAGGCTGGAAGATCAATCATTGTCATACGAGAAGACATTAATTATGATGTATTTTTACATTTTAGTACCAGAGTAAGATAAAGAAAATGAACACTATTTTTTTATTTTCATGAATAACTTCCTGGTGCTTTGTTGGGTCTGCTTTCTTTTAAACCTTAATTAATCAAGATCTGAACAAATAAATCTTGCATCAACTATCATAAACTGAAATTCAGTAAAGAAATAAGTTTGCTCATAATTATCGGGGCAGAAAGAAAACATCGTTTTGACGTATACCATGCCATAGATTATATTGCTGGTGTGTAAACTTCTTGTGCTAATATTTTCAAAAATATTTACTGCCTTTAATGTTTTTATAAATAAAATAATGAGGTTTCATGAATTTATTTTTCTCAACTTTATGCTTCAGTTAATAATAATTGTGAGTTAATTAATTAATTAATTTGAAAGGTTTTTATTAATTATTGGAGATAGGTTTTATAAATGGAAACAGTCTTAAATTGATAAATAAAAATACTATTATTTATGACATACGATACATTTTTTTCCAATTGCCAATAGACTCATATATTTTTAAGCGACCTGATGGCCAATTGGCTACATTTCTGATCTTTGATACTACAGGCTTCAGGTTCGAATTCTTACGGTCGCATGGATGTTTGTTAGTGATTCGGATTCCACGATAAACTGCAAGTCCCGTTCTAATTGGTCTAAAGTGTGCACAAAATGACCATAGAATAAGAAACCGCACCAAACCCATACAATACGCAAAAGCGAAGTAGTTCCCCCTAAAAATTCCTCCCAGAAAGCACTTCTCTCCTTCTTCAGCTACTCGGAGCCAAGTCAGACTTCTACCTACTGGTGTTCCATCACAATAGAAACGGCCCCATTTCCTTCCATCCACGATTTTATTATTCATGTGGTGTCCTAGCCGCGCTGCCGGACACTGAGGATTAGTCACAACCATTTTTTTTTATAACAATAAACATTGAAAATGTTTTGACATTCAGACATAATTGCTTTTATATTTTAATGAAATAGCAAAATATAAAAGAATTTTTCTAAATTATGATCAATAGATTCCGTTTTACTTATTTTTAAAAAAGTTGTGTTAGATTTTCGGCAATTCATAATATTCAATAGCTTCTCCCAAGTTCATATTGCTTGATAATTTACATTGATATTAAATTTTAATTTATACAATGTCTCATAATTGTTTCAATATTTCTTGTATTTATCTGAATAAAAAAATTAATATTAAAATATAAATACAACTAAATATAAATAAATTATTTTTTAATGAATTCTATCTAAATTAAAAACATGCAACTTATTAAAATAAATGCATGTACAAACGCATCCGTCAAATCAATTTCAAAAATGTAAATCAAAAATCTTCAAACCGTATGCTTTTCACTGTTTTAAATTAACAAATCTAAAATTTTTTTTAGGTTTTTGCAAAACATGTTTCTCATTAATGGAACAAAAGACGCTTTTTTATGCATACATCGTTTTGATGGTATTATTTTTTAATTTAAATCTATCATCTAAAAAATAGGCTGGAAGATCAATCATTGTCATACGAGAAGACATTAATTATGATGTATTTTTACTTTTAGTACCAGGGTAAGAAAAAGAAAATGAACACTACTTTTTACTTTCATGGATAACTTCCTGGTGCTTTGTGGGTCGGCTTTCTTTTAAACCTTAATTAATCAAGATCTGAACAAATAAACCTTACATCAATTATCATAAACTAAAATTCAGAAAAGAAATAAGTTTGCTCATAATTATCTGGGCAGAAAGAAAACATCGTTTTGACGTATACCATGCCATAGATTATATGGCTGGTGTGTAAACTTCTTGAGCTAATATTTTGGCAATTTTTTAATGCCTTTAATGTTTTTATAGATAAAATAATGATGTTTTATAAATTACTTTCTCTCAACTTTATGCTTCAGTTAATAATAATTTCAAGTTAATTAATTAATTAAGTGAAAAGGTGTTTATTAATTAGTGGTGATATATTTTATAAATGGAAAGAATCTTAAATTAATAAACAAAAATATTAATCTTTATGGTACACATTTTGTTTTCATTTCTGCACTAAACTCATATATTTTTTAAACAGTATTCCACTATTACAATGTTGGGTATTAAAGGTTGTTTCTTTGCCACTTGGTTGGCAGCAACATCTAGACCACATCCAAGAACCCGTGTGGCCTGATGGAAGGAGGGAAAGGGGGGGCAGTTTCTGTAGTGATAGAGATTAGGTAGAAGTCTGGCTGTCTTTTTAAATTTGTCTACTTCAGCTAATCTACGTCAGTTAGTGCATGATCCCATGTGCCTTAAACCGACGAGTCATGATAAAGGGTAAATAAATACATCTTCTTTTTTTTTCTCCTTGACCTTGCGGCACAAAGACATGGGGCAACCAAATGGAGCAGTCTGACTTTACCCCACCCCGTTATACCTTCGGACACTGGGTACCCATTTTAGTCGCCTTTTACGACATGCATGGACTACAGTGCGGCTATTCTAAACCAAGTCCCACAATTGACGTATTAATACTTAAAGTATTCTATGGTTGGTTTTACGCTCTAAGGTCATTTTGTGCACACGAGGACTAAACAGACCGGGAGCTACAGTTTAAAGTGGATTCCTAACCACTAACTAACATCCATGCCACCGCCAAGATTTGAATCTGAAGCATGGGATACCAAAGGCAAGAGCGCTAGCCCCTTGGCTACCACAATCTATGGCTGTGTTCAGTACTACTATGTGTTAAATGAAGAATTTTACATATAATTTAATCTATGACGTTTAACATATGACTGGATGAATTTAAAATTAAAATTGTGTATAACCATAACACCTGGATAGTGCAATGCAGATAAATATTACAATATATGACTATCGTAGTTAGTTGTAATAAAACTAGATGAAATTTTCAAACATTAGCATTTAACTGCACGAGAAATATGTTCATCTAGATATAATCTATAAATTATTAAAAATTTTATAAATTTTTAAAATTTCATATTAATTAATTTCATTGTGCTTGAATTTGCTTAGATAGTTATAGAATAATTAAAAATATTTCTTGCATTCACTTGCATCTGCAGCACTTGCCTAGCGTGCCCATAAATCCAGCCCAAAGTTGGAAATAAAAAGCCCCGTCTGCCATAAGCCACGAGGGAGAGATTTGATTTTCTGGCTTTCTTTGACGACAGTCGAATAAATTTTTTTTTTTCCTTGCGAAAACTCTGAACACTAATAAAAGTACTGCGTAGAAAAAGTCCTTCGTCACTTTGTAAAAGTTGTAGTCTTCAAGATATCAACTTTTTTTGCTGAAGAGTTGGAGAAACTCAACAAAACAGAAGTGGTAGTTTCGTTACTTGATTATGTTTTCTATAAAAGATTTCTTCTACCATCAAGTCCCTCTTCCTCAATTGAATAATTTTTTTAGGGAAAATTAAATTTACATAAAGTAATAATTTGTCTATTTAAAACAGAAGTATTCTCAAATACCAAATTATAATACTTGATTAGCACCACAGTTAAGAATGATTGATATTAAAATTGAAGTAAGAAGCATACTATAGTAAAGAAAACATTTACCATAAAAATAAAGAAACTTAATAAACATAAAGTATATTCTAAGAGGTATTTCATTAAAACACATTACCTATTATTTCTTCCTACATATTTTTTTTATTATGGCGTAGTAAATTAAAGGTTTAGTTTGTCGCTCTACGGTCATTTGTGCACACGAGGGCTAAACAGATCAGTACCTACAGTTTAAAAGGGACTCCGAACTCCTCACAAACATCCATGCAACCGCCAGATTTCGAACATGAAGCCTGTAGTGCCACAGTAAATCAAAGAGTTGATGAAAGATTTATTGTGGTTATTATATTGGAAGATTTCAATAGTCCTTTTCATAACTAGAACCATTTAATTACTATAGAATAGTATATTTTTCGGTCTAGTTGAATGGATATTTTCTTACTTCCTCAAATAATTAAATAAATATCATAAAATTCCCATAGAGTAGATATTCTTAACCCTTTTTTCTCCCACGGAGTCTTTCTGAATCATCGGTCATAAGACCTTTCTCAATATTTCTAATGCATAAAATAAAATTACAAAAGATAATAACATTATATAATAATGTTATGATAATAACATTATTATACAGTATTTCCACATGTGTCGGTAATTATAGTGTAGAATATTTTTTGATTCATTAAATCAATGACAAATGGTGTTATATAAAACAAATTAAAATTATTATACGAACTACGAAACGTTGTTGTTCTCAGGTAACATTGCTCAATTTTTTTTTTTTGATATCATTATGTTAAAAGATTTTTATTGCTAAACTCTGGTACAGTTAATACTAATATAATTAATTGCAAAATTTGTATGATAAGAAAATGTAAATTTAATCAGATATCAGTGAAAATAATTTTTTCCTATCCACTCGAAGGTCGCATAACATTTGAAACACATAATCCATAATTAATTCCATAATGAACTCATAATCCATAATTAATTCCATAATGAACTCATAATCCATAATTAATTCCATAATGAACTCCACAATAACCATAATTAATTCCATAAACCTCATAATCCATAATTAATTCCATAATGAACTCATAGTCCATAATTAATTCCCCAATGAACCATAATTTAATTCCCGAATAAACCCATAATCCATAATTAATTCCACAATGAACCATAATTAATTCCCCAATAAACCCATAATCCATAATTAATTCCACAATAAACCCATTATCCATAATTAATTCCATAATGAACTCATAATCCATAATTAATTCCATAATGAACTCATAATCCATAATTAATTCCCAATAAACCCATAATCCATAATTAATTCCACAATGAACCATAATTAATTCCCCAATAAACCCATAATCCATAATTAATTCCACAATGAACCATAATTAATTCCCCAATAAACCCATAATCCATAATTAATTCCACAATGAACCATAATTAATTCCACAATAAACCCATAATCCATAATTAATTCCACAATGAACCCATAATCCATAATTAATTCCACAATAAACCCATAATCCATAATTTATTCCACAATGAACCCATAATCCATAATTAATTCCACAATAAATACATAATCCATTATTAATTCCAATTAATCCATAATCCATAATTAATTCCACAATGAATCCATAATCCCTAATTAATTCCATAATAAACCCATAATCCATACCATTTGAAACCCATAAACCTTAAGAATTCTGCGGATACCTTGTTAAGAACCTATACCTGAGAAAGATCCCTCGGAGAGTATTGCTGCTTTTTCTGTCTTTTGTATAAAGTGTAGAAGTTCTCATATACATTTATACATTTAAAATAAATCACAAACAACCAATTTTAAGAATAACAATTTCTCTTGCTTTTAAGATAATTTCAGAAAGTACAATTTTCTATTAATTGAATTATATTATTGCCCATCAGCAATGATTGCATAGAATTAAATGCTAGTTTCTCAAAAAAGAGCCTTCAACAACTGCAGATGGTTTTGTAATCAACCTAAACAAAAAGGTTAAATAAAAACACGCAAAATGCCAATAATGAACATTTATTTCTTCCAAATTATTTGCAGCAATAATTATTAGTAAAAATATCAATACTTTTATAATAGATTTAATAACAGTTATGATAACAAATGTATGTAACTTCGCAAATGTAACATAACAAACAAATAACATAAGTAATTATTAACAATTATAACATTGCAAGTAGCAAATTCAACATAACAAACGTACTGGTGCTTTTCTGTACATTAATGATTTGATTTATACAAAATAATTGTTTGTTTCCTTATTAGAATAATTATTCTTCTGATTTTTTTAATAAATTGGATTATAATTAGATATGTCTGAAAATCGAAAGAAACATTTCTATTTCAATGTTTTTTTAAGAATACATAGAAAGAAATGCTTCTTCCAAATTTTCCAAGAAATGCTTCTTCCAGATAAATTAATCGAAATAATTTGAGAATTATACCAAGTTTGAATTAAAGGAGTTTGAATTAAAATTATTCCATTTATATTTAATCACATTGCTTTCTACTTATCATTTCTTTTTATTCAATTTATTTTTAGATGTTTTATAGGATTCATTTTATTTCATACGGTTCGTTTAATCATAAAATTATATTAATTACATTTCTCATATAGCGGGGTAGTGTTACTCGCCTTCGTAGCATACCTTGAAGCTACACGTACTCCTGGGTAGTGCTAAATGAGTAACATCTATGCAACCTTTGCTTATGGCATAAAGATTAACTGTCTCAGTATTGCCAGCTGCATTAGAACAACAACAACAACAACAACATTTCTCATAAAGCGAGCAACAATAATAGCAAAAATTTAATTTTCAAATTAAGAAACTTCTTTTCTCAAATTTGTTTAATATCAATTTTTTATTGAGTTTGATATTACAAAAAAAGACACATTCCAGCGAGTTGTCTAAAAATATTCTGTTCAAAACAATATCAGAGACAAAAAAAATCTCAAAAATTCTGCGGAAACCGTATTATTTTTACAAATAACGATCTTTTGAATCTTAGCAAAACGAAGAACAAGCTACTACTATACTATCTTTCCCCAAATCCACATGGAAAGATATTCTTTTAAAAGGTTTCTCTCATAACAATGCTCACGCGATTCCATAATATATTCCAAGCATCCTTTAATGGCCCTCTTTTCAGGAACAAATCTCCTAAAAAGTTATCATTCCAAATTCGAAAATTCGAACTATTTCGAAAACTCCAAACGATAAGGAAGGAAGAATAAAAAAGGAAAGAAAACGGCAAAGCGAAGTAGCAACCGATTAAAAAACATTTAGCACCCCTGACCGTTATACAATATTTCAATATGATTGAGATTAAGAATTCCATATTTTCAGTTAATTTTCATATTGTACATAGCAATTAATTTTCTTATTATTGCTATGTACAATATGAAACTCTCACGAAACCTCCTCCTTATGTACGCTGCGAACAGGTTACTGACAAACAATGAGGGGAGATAATATTGTTTTCGGCGACGAATTTAAAGGTAACTGTTCTGATTTGCGTATCTTATGGGGGATAAGCCCTAAAAATTCCCATCAAGCAGCCTACCTCTCAATTACTGATAATTTTATACACATTGTCTCTATTAGAACCAAATTTCCTCGTTTCTGAAAGCAGTGACTGCAGCTGATACTGTTCGCAGTTTTAAACCAGATCTTCCCCAATTCTGTATGCTATCTGTGCACATTACCTCTAGACTACGAGTCGTGTTAAAATGGATATTACTAATTCTAATCTCTAAAAATAACCTCTCAAACTGTAACCTCTATGCTACATTCTTCTCCAATGGAGCAACAGCCCCATGGTGGACTTTAAATCGTAGTTCCCTGTCTAACAGGACTGTTGAGATCTGTTGACAGATTCATTTTATTCATCGTCATCCATTTCATTCATTCATAAAATTATTTTAATTACATTTCCCATGCAGCGAGCAACAATAATAAAAATTAATTTTCAAATTTGTTTAATTTTAATTTTAATTGACTTTTTTATAATTCTTTAATACTACAAAAAGATACATTCCAGCGAATAAAATATTATACGTTCAAAACGATATCAAAGAAACAAAAAACACAAAAACTCAACAGAAACCGTATTATCTTTATAAATAACGATCTTTGAAATCTCACCAAGACGAAGAACAAACTACAGCTACAATACCTCTCTCGAAATCCACATGGAAAGATATTCTTTTAAGAGGATTTCTCTCATAACAATGCTCACGCGATTCCGTAATATATTCCAAGCATCCTTTAATAGCCCTCTTTCAAGGAACAAATCTTCTAAAAAGTTACCATTCCAAATTCAAAAATTCGAACTGTTTCGAAAACTCCAAACGATAAGGAAGAAAATAAAAAGAAAAGGAAAAGAAAACGGCAAAGCGAAGTAGCAACCGATTAAAAATAAGGATTCGGAAACGGGGAGAAGAACACAAGTGGCTCTCCTGCCCGTAACGAGGAATCCCGGGGTCGTTAAGTCAAGTGTTTGACTTGTCCGCAGATGTTACTCGGGTAATTACGTAATTATGTGTCCGTCGGAAGTGAGATCTTGACGTGGTTGAGTAACGAGAAGACCGGGATAATGATGACGTTCACTGGAAACGCTATTAATCATGTCAGTGGTTGTCGGGATGAAAAGACCATGAAAAGTCAAGTGGTTTGGCAGATGCGGGCATTGTCCCGTAGCAGAAGGGCGAGGAGTCGATTGGCCTTTCAATCGTTACGCCCCATGGAATAGAAATGAGATATGCGGACCTAATGATTTCAGCTCCAGATTGCCTGCCGGTACGAATCTAGTGCCGAATGATTTCAATTGGGGAGCTCTGTGTATTTCATCAAGATACTAATATGCTTTTAACTATAAATATGAACCTATCATTTAAAATTTTATTATTATAATATTGTTAACTACGTACTTAATGTTATGTGCTTAATATCTAGCATATAATTTACTTTAACATGGTATTTTTACAATATGGTTAAAATACTTCTTACCTTAAATATGAACCTATTAAAGTGTTATTATTACAATGTTGTTAGCTACTTGCTTACTTATTTTAAGAACATAATTTAAGTATCATGGTATTTAATTATACACAATGGTTAAAACAAAGTTAGCCTTATAATATAATTAAATATGTATATTTTTTTCAAGGATTTTGATGGAAAAATAATTCTCAAAATTCTAAATCGGCAATTAACATAGCCAATATTATTCGGGAGCACCACGATATTTGATTTTATAATGCTCTTCAGGAAATACGACAACAACAATAGCAACTAATGGTCTAAAAAAGGCCTTTGCTGGGAAATTGGAATGAAAGTGCTGGTTTCGAAACTCAATAAACAAAGCCAAATAAAAAATATTGCATAACGTGAAGACAAGAATAAGGAGATTTTTTTGGTTGGGAATTCTATTAATCATGTCCAGTGGTTGTGGGATTGAAACAAATATGAAAATTCAGGGATTTTGGCAGATGCGCGCATTGTCCAGTAGCAGAAGAGTGTGGAGTCAATTGGCCGAGGCAATGGCTTTCAATCATAACACCAGAAGGAGATAAAATGAGATATGTGAATCTAAGGTTTGTAGCTCCAGATTGCCTGCCGGTACGAATCTAGTGCCGAATGATTTCGAATTGTGGAGTTCTTCTGTGTATTGCTTTATAGATACTGTAATGGTTAAAATACTTTTAACTTTAAATATGTACCTGTCAATTAAAATATTATATTATTAACTACTTACTCAATTATTTTAAGGACTTAATTTATGTAACATAGTTATTTATTTATACACTATAGTTAAAACACATTCAATAATATAATATAATTAAATATGCATATATTTTTTTAAGAATTTTGATGATAAACATTTCTTAAAAGACTCTGAGGTGGCTATCAACGTGGCCAATGCTATTTGGGAGCACTACGATATTTGATTTTCTTGTACTCTTCAGGGGATATGATAACAACTAATGGTTTAAAAGTCCTGGGTGAATACTGCTGTTGGGAAACTGAAATGAAAGTGATGGTTTCGAAATCCAATCAGCAAGTGCAAATCAGAAGTGGTTACATAACATAAAGATTAGAAAAAGGACAACTTTTAAACTGGGAATTCTATTAATCATGTACAGTGGCTGTGGGGATGAAATGATTATGAAAAGTCAGGGGTTTGGTGGATGCTGGAATTGTCCCATGACAGAAGAGAGAGGAGTCGATTGGTCAAGGCAATGGCTTTCAATCATAACATCAAAAGGAATAGAAATGAGATATGGGAATCTAATGATTGGAACTCCAGATTGCCTGCCGGTAAATCTCAGTGCCGAATGATTCCAAATTGTGGATTTCTTTGTATTAGATACTGTAATCGTTAAAATACTGACATGACCTGATAACCTGAATCTATCAATTAAAATACTATATTGTTAACTTACTTATTTATTTTCAGAACATAATTTACGTAGTATGGTTATATTTATGTAATATGTTTAAAACATATAATAATATAATTAAATATGCATATATTTTTTCAAGGATTTTAAGATAAATATTCTTAAAAATACTAATGGTCTAATAAGGGGTGAGCGAATAACGTTCTCGGAAACTGAAATGAAAAGAGCTGTTTTAGATAGTCAATAAATAAAATCAAATAAACAAAATCAAGTCAAAAATCTTGAATTGGTTGTAAAACGTGAAGATAAAATAATATGACTATGTCACTGGGAATTTTATTAATCATGTCCCAGTGGTAGTGGGGATGAAAAGACTATGAAAATTTATGGGTTTGGCCGATGCAGACATAGTCCCGTGTTAGGAAAGTGGCAAAGTCAATTAGCCAAGACAATGGCTCTCAATCATAACACCCGAAGGAATAGGATTAAGTTATGCGAACTTGATGGTTGGAGCTAAGATTTGCTTGCAAGTATAGCAGCCGTGCTGAATGATTTCAAATTGTGGAGTTCTGTGTATTGCATCAAGATACTAGAATAGTTAAAACATATTTTTAGCTTTAAACCTGAACCTCTCAATTAAAATGCTATTATTACAATATGGGTAATTACTTACTTAATTATTTTAAGAATATAGTTTACATAACAAGGTATTTAATTATACACTATAGTTAAAACACCTTCAGTTATGTATTATAATTAAATATGCATATATTTTTTCTAGGATTTTGATGATAAGCATTTCTTAAAAGTACTAATTGTCTTATCAGGGATGTTTGTAGTGGCTCGAAATCCACTTTAAACCGTAGGTGTCTGTCTAATATGGCTGTAAAGAGTTGGGCGTTGACAACCTTCCTCCTTAAAAAGACAACATCTGTCTCGAAATCTGCCAGAAGGCAGACGGCCTTGGCCCATCATGGGGCTCTTGTGGCAATGAAGAAGAAGAAGACTAATTGTCTAAATGGGTCTGAATGAATAACGTTTTTGGGTAACTGGGATGGAAGTGCTGGTTTCAAAACCCAATAAGCAAAGGCAAATCAAAATCTTGCATAGCGTGAAGACTAGAATAATGAGATTTTTGTTGGAAATTCTATTAATCATGTCCGGTGGTTGTGAGGATGAAAAGACTAGAAAAGTTCGGGAATTTGGCACATGAAGACATTGTCCTGTGCTAAAAAAGTAAGGAGTCGATTAGACAATGGATTTCAATCATAACACCAAAAGGAATAGAAATGAGATATGGGAACCTAATGATTGAAGCTCTAGATTGCCTGCCGGTACGAATCTAGTGCCGAATGGTTTCAAATTGTGGAGTTCTGTTGTGTATTGCATCAAGATACTGTAATGGTTAAAATGCTTCTTTAACTTTAAAATGAACTTGTCAATTAAAATGATATATTGTTAACTACTTACTTAATTATTTTAAGAACTTAATTTACATAGCACGGTATTTAATTACACAAAAAATAGTTCAAACATATTCAATAATGTAATATAATTAAATATGCACACATTTTTTCATGTATTTTGATGGTAAACATCAAATATTAGGATGGTAAACGATCGATGGCAAACACAACAAGTATCTTAAAAGTACTAATGGTCTAAAAGAGCCAGAGTGAATAATATTATTTTGAAACTATAATGGAATTGCTGGTTTCGAAACCCATTTAACAAAGTCAAATCAAAATATTGCATAAAGTAAAGACTAGAATAATGAGGGTTTGTGGTTGGGAATTCTATTTTAATCATGTCCAGTGACTTCAGGGATGAAACGACTATGGAATGTCAGGGGGTTTGGCAGATGCACATTGACCAATGCCCCAAAAGTAAGTGATCGATTAGGCAATGGCATTCAATCGTAACACCAGATGGAATAGAAACGACATACGTGTACCTAATGATGGAGCTCCAGATTGCCTGCCAGTGTGAATCTAGTGCCAAATGATTTCAGATAGTGAAGTTTACATCAAGATACTGTATTACATCAAGATACTGTAATGGTTAAAATACTTCTTTAACTTTAATTACGAACCTGTCAATTAAAATGTTATTATTACAATATTATTAACTACTCGCTTAATTAATGTTTTTAAAATAATTTAAGTAGTATGTTAATCCACAATTCAATATTATTCAAAAGTTGCCTATGCACATAACGTTTTTGAGATATTTGTATATCTCAATTGTGCATAATTTTTAAATAAGCATGCAGAAAATTAATTTTAAACATCCCATTAAACACCAAGAAATAATCAACTTGTTAACTCGATATCATCCACATTAAACTGTAGGTTCTGGACTAATTAGCCTGAAGTGTGCACAAAATGACCATATAGCGACAATCAAATCTGAAATGCCGTTTTTAATCGAATTTGGTGTCAGCTATACAATAACATCATAACAAGTATTTAAAAAGATACCCATTAATTTTCAATTGTATATATTTTTCTTTGTTATCTAGACAATGCAAACAATATTTAATTAATTAGTAATTTATCTTTTGGTTTTAAAATGATTCAAGTGATTTATTAGATGCTTTTGTTCGGCAAAAAAATAATGCTATGTACAGTATGCAAGCCATATATATATATATATATATATATATATATATATATATAATCGAAAAGACAATCTTTTCTACGGGTATGAGAAGGTTTCGGCTATTTCAGCTGAAGATTCCTTCATGAAAATTCTGGAGATATAGAGAAGGGCATGAAACAACTATTAAAGTAGAACATGCTTAGTGTAAAAAATATAAACAAGGCCCATACAAATAATGATCAGAAGAACTATAAAAGTTTGATAATCGAATTTCAGAAGTAAAAAGTTGAGCCCTTGCTTTCATGCGATGTATATTGCTGTGAATTTAAAATAATTGGTCCGTATTTTTTTCGATGTTTTCTATTATGCTTGTTATTTAATTATTAGAATTTGAATGATATTCTAACCTTAATAGTAAATTGTATTTTACTCAGCTATTTCAAAGTGCATGAACAAAGAAACTAAATAAACTTGCGTTTCGCTATAAATAAAATACCTGAACTAAAAATGTTCCGCTTTTTATTCATACTCAACAATTTAAAAATAAAGAATTTTAAGTTACGACATCGTTTATTTATTTTTAAAAGGAGATAATATTCGTTACGTAATTCATATTATGTTATCATACAATCTATCATAACGCTCCACCTTAAAATAAACATCATTAATTAATTAAAAAGATAATTTTATTATTGACCTAAACTCCTAACTGTTTGTTTTCACATTATCTCAAACAATTAATTGATTAAATGCGGATTATTAAATGAGTAAAAAAAAAATGTTTATTTCTTAAGAAAGAACATCTATAAGTAAATTAGAAGTGAGGAAAGAAACATGTGGAGAAATTTCTGTACGGCGAATCATCATCGCAAAGTGTTGACGATGTATAAATAAATAAATATAACATTGATTTTAAAAAAAATTTAACATTGATTTTCAATTTTAAATAGCTGTCCTTTGTTATCTAAAGTTATCTCAACTCTTTATAAAAATGTAAATAATTAATTAATCTGTAGTTTTTTTTATTGCTTGCTTTTAAACAGTGTAAGGTAAGTTTTTAGATGCTTTCATTCTGTAAAGAAAAGGCTAAATGCACACAAACAATGTACACAAGTGCTTTATATATATATAGCAATCTATAGCTAAAATGGCAACTTATCGGCAGGTATGGGGAGGTCTTGGCTAACTGGGTTGATAGATCTTTCTTGAAGATTCTGGAGATATAGAGGACAGCATCAAACAGCTATTAAAATAGAACATGTCTTGTATAAGAAATATAAAAGACTCCTACAATTAATGATAAGAAGAACTGTAAAAGTTTGATAATTGAGTTTCAGAAGAATAAGTTCAGCTGTTGCTTTCTTACGATGAACCTCTTATATTTATTGTTGCTATTTTATAAATAATTGATCTGCATCTTTGTTTGATTATTTTTCATTATGTTTATTATTTAATCATTAGAATTTTAATAATATTTTACCCATGAAACTAAATTGTGTTTTACTCTGCTACTTCAAAGTCCATGAACAAAAAAATCTAAATGAACCTCAGATTATTACGTTTCACTATCAATAAAATACCTGAATTAAAAATATTTCTCATATTCATATTTAACAAATTCAAAAATAAATTTCAAGTCAAATCATTTATTTACTTTTAAAAGAAGAAAATATTCTTAGTATATAATTTTTGCTCCACCTTAAAATAAACATCATTAATTAATTAAAAAAGATAATTTTATTATTCACCTAACCCCGTAGCTGTTTATTTTCACATTCTTTCAAACAATGAACTGATTAAATGTCGATTATTAAATAAAATAAAAGATGCTTATTTCTATAAGTAAATTAAGAGTGAAAGAAAGAATCGTGAAGTAGGGAAATTTCTGAAAGGCGAAGCATCATCGCAGCAGAGTAATGACAATGAATAAATATTGCAATGATCAATGAGATTGTAAATACATATTTTATTCTCTCTCATTATTCTTTCAAAAAGCCAGCATTAAATGAAACATCGAAATGGCTCTGCTCCTTATTTATCAATTTATCTTGTGAGGATCGTTTTCGGCATAGAAAACGACGGAAGAGAATTTGCGAAATGATGCCATTTGCGAATAACGAGATTTGGATTACGAATAAATATTTTTCAATAGCCTTATCGCTATTTTATTTTACATAAATTTCAATTATACATGCCATTTTGTATTCGTAATTTATTGTTTTTTAAAATAATTATTTAATTTAATATGTGTCTAAATGGATGAGTGGATAGCGCTCTAGCGCACGGTACCACAAGTTTCGGGTTCGAGAGTCCCGGTGGTCTTAGTCAATCTTCAACCCCCATGGTTCCTCACTAAAAGTGAAGCTACTTATCACCCTTAGTCATGGACGGCGGCTGCAAAGGGGTCCTTTGGACCTGTAGGCTTTTCTGCCCCAGGAGAATTAGTAACCACAACAATACCTCACACGCGGATTGGTGATTGAACTTTTCCGAATTTTCTTATATTACATATAAATATGAGGCAGTTTCTTCTTTTTGTGCTCTTGATAGGCATTGTCTATTCTTCTTTTCCTTGTGTAATTGTATTGTAGCAATTGTCATCCGGAGGAATGCATGGAAATCGCTTCAAAGAAAAGCCATGGCCATCCCTGGTCTGTAGGGCTATTAATGATGATAATGATGATGATGACCTGCCATATAGCGCCATTGCAACAAGTGTTTAAAAAAATATAACATTGATTTTCAATTTTACATAGCTGTCCTTGTTATCTAAAATTATCTCAGTTCTTTATAAAAATGTAAACAATGAATTTATCAGTAGTTTTTTTTTGCTTGCTGTTTAATGGCATTTTAGATGCTTTGATTCCGTAAAAAAAAAGGCTAAATGAACAGTATACAAGAGCTTTATATATATATGGCAATCTATAGATAAAATGGCAATCTTATCAACAGGTAGAGGTGTTATCTATGTGGGTTAATGGATCTTTCGGGAAGATTCTGGAGATCTGGAGAAGCACATAAAACAGCTATTAAATTAGAACATGCATTGCGTAAGAAATGTAAAAGACCCATACAATTAATGATGAGAACTATAAAAGTTTGATCATCGCGTTTCAGAAGTATAAGTTGATTCGTTGCTTTCGTACAATGTATATATCTCTTATATTTATGGCTGCGAATTTATATATAATGGGTCCATATTTTTTAGATTTTTTTCATTACGTGTATTATTTAATTATTATAATTGTAATGATATTTTGTCCTTGAAAGCAAATTGTGTTTTTACTCTGTTATTTCAAAGTCCATGAATAAAGTTACTAAATGAACCGCAAATTATTGCGTTACACTATGAATAAAATACCTGAATTAAAAATATTCCTCATTATTCATATTTAACAAATTCAAAAATAATATTAATTTTAAGTTACGACATAATTTACTTACTTTTAAAAGAAAATAATATTCGTTATGTAATTCATATCATCTTATCATCCAATCTCATCATAACGCTCCACCATAAAATAAACATCATTAATTAATTAAAAAAAGATAATTTTATTATTGACCTAAACCGTTAGCTGTTTATTTTCCCTATTCTCTCAAACAATGAATTGATTATGTGGATTATTAAATGAAATAAAAATATAATTATTTCTTGAAGGAAGCACATCTATAAGTAAATTAAGAGTGAAAGAAAGAATCGTGAAGTAGGGAAATTTCTTAACATCGCAGCAGAGTAAAGACAATGAATAAATATCGCAGTGATTAATGAGATTGTAAATACATATTTTATCCCTCTCATTATTCTTTCAAAAAGCCAGCATTAAATGAAACATCGAAATTGCTCTGCTTCTTATTTATCAATTTATCTTGTGGTGGTTCTTTTTCTGCATAGAAGAGAATTTGCGAAATGAAGCCATTCGCGAATAACGAGATTTAGATTACGAATAAATATTTTTTTCAATAGCCTTACCGCTATTTTATTTTTACATAAATTTCCAATTATACATGCCATTTTTTTATTCGTCGTTCATTGTTTTTAAAAATAATTCATTAATTTAATATGGGTCTGAATCGCGGAGTGGCTCTGGCACCTTGCCACAAGTTTCGGGTTCGAGTCACGGCCGTCCCCATTCCCAAACTATAAATGTTTGATAATAGCGTTTCAGAAATATAAGTTGAGCCATTGCTTTCGTGCAAAGTCACTCTTATATTTATTGTTGCAAATTTATAAATAATTGGTCCATATTTTTTTCGATTCTTTTCCTTGCGTTTTGTCAATTAATTATTATAATTTTAATGCTATTCAAGTCTTGAAAGTAAATTGTATTTTACACTGCTATTTCGAAATCCTTGAACAAAGATACTCAATGAACCTCAGATTATTGCATCGCACTATATCAATAAAATACCTGAACTAAAATATTATTCTTTTTAGTCATATTTAACAAATTCAAAAAATAAAGAATTTTAAGTTACAACATCGTTTATTTACTTTTAAAAGAAGCAAATATTCGAGAAGTAATTCATATTACCTACTCATACAATCTCATCATAACGCTCCACCTTAAAATAAACATAATTAATTAATTAAAAAGGTAATTTTATTATTGGCCTAAACCTGTTTATTTTCACATTCTCTCAAACAATGTATTGATTAAGTGTGAATTATTAAAGGAAATAAAAAAATGCTTATTCCTTAAGGCAGCACGTCAATAAGTAAATTAAAAGTGAAAGAAAGAATCCAGTAGGGCAATTTCTGAACAGCGAAACATTTTCAATTTAAGTAATTGTCGAGACGTTGCTTTCGTGCGATGTATATATATCTTATATTTATTGTTGCAAATTTGTAAATAATTGGTCCATATCTTTTGGATATTTTTCATTATGTTCATTGTTTAATTATTATAATTTTAATAATATTCTGTGTTTGAAAGTAAATTGTATTTTACTCTGCTATTCCAAAATCCATGAACAAAGATACTAAATGAACCTCAGATTATTGCATCGCACTATCAATAAAATAACTAAATTAAAAACATTCCTCATTATTTCATATTTAACAAATTAAAAAAAAAAAAGAAAGAAATTTTAAGTTACGACATCGTTTATTTACTTTTAAAAGAAGCAAATATTCGAGAAGTAATTCATATTACCTTATCATCTAATCTCATCATGATGCTCCACCTTAAAATAAACATCATTAATTAATTAAAAAGATAATTTTATTATTGACCTAAACCCGTAGCTGTTTATTTTCAAATTCTCTCAAACAATGAATTGATTAAGTGTGGGTTATTAAATGAAGGGAAAAAACTGCTTATTTCTTAAGGAAGATCCGTCTATTAGAGTGAAACAAAGAATTGTGAAGTAGGGAATGTCTGAACGGCGAAACATCATCACAGCAGAGTAATAAACAAATAAACTTAAAAAAACATCATTAATTAATTAAAAAGATAATTTCATTATTCACCTAACCCCGTAGCTGTTTATTTTCACATTCTCTCAAACAATGAACTGATTAAGTGTGGATTATTAAAATAAAATAAAAAAAAAATGCTTATTTCGATAAGTAAATTAAGAGTGAAAAGAAAGAATCGTGAAGTAGGGAAATTTCTTAACATCGCAGCAGAGTAATGACGATGAATAAATATCGCAGCGATTAATGAGATTGTAAATACATATTTTATCCCTCTCATTATTCTTTCAAAAAGCCAGCATTAAATGAAACATCGAAATGGCTCTGCTCCTTATTTATCAATTTATCTCGTGGGGATTGTTTTTCTGAATAGAAGAGAATTTGCGAAATGAGGCCATTTGCGAATAACGAGATTTGGATTACGAATAAATATTTTTCAATAGCTTTACCGCTATTTTATTTTGCATATATTTCCAATTATACATGCCATATTTTTATTCGTAATTCATTGTTTTTTTAAGCAATTATTTAATTTAGTAGTGGCATGAATGGCTGAGTGACTAGCGCCCTGGCGCTCGGTACCACAGGTTTCGGTTTCGAGTCCCGTTGGTGCCATGAATGTTTGTAGTGATTCGGAATCCACTTTAAACTGTAGGTCCGGTCTAATAGGATCGCAGAGCATTGTCTGGAGGTTTAGTCAGTCTTCAGTCCTCGTGGTCCCTCGCTAAAAGTGAAGCTGCATATCACTCTTAGTAATGAACGTCGCCTGTGACTTGATCCTTTGGACCTGTAGGCTTACCTGCACCAGGAGGATTAGTAACAACAACAGTATATCACGGACACTCGGATTGGTGATTGAACTTTTTCAAATTTTCTCTATAAATAGGAGGCAGTTTTTTTCTTTAAGTGCTCTTGGAAGGCATTGTCTATTCACCTTTTCCTTGTGTAATTATATTGTGGCAATTGTCATCCAGAGGAATGCATGGAAATTCATTCTTCAAACGAAAGCCATGGCCCTCCCCCTGTTCTGCAGGGCTATTGATTATGATGAGAAGGACTATGAAAGTTTGATCATCGCGTTTCAGAAATATAAGTTGAGCAATTGCTTTCAAGAGATGTATATATCTCTTATATTTATTGCTGCAAATTTATAAATAATTGGTCCGTATCTTTTTCGATTTCTTTCATTATGTTCGTCATTTAATTATTTGAATTTTAAAAATATTCTAACCTTGAAAGTAAGTTGTATTTTTACTCTGATATTTGAAAGTCCTAGGAACAAAAAACTAAATAAACCTCAGATTATTGCGTTGCACAATCAATAAAATATCTGAACTAAAAATATTCCTCATTATTCATATTTTAAAATTCAAAAATAAATTTCAAGTTCAATTATTTATTTACTTCTAAAAGAAGAAAATATCTTATCATACAATCTCATCATAACGCTCCACCTTAAAATAAACATCATTAATTAATTAAAAGATAATTTTACACTCATGTCCATAAATTAAGGATAATGAAGTTCAGGCAAAGAAAGAGACAGAAGCAAAACAAATTTGGCTTATTTGTAAAGTCTATTTATTAAACAAAAGGTAAAGAGCAAAACAGATGCTATATGTTTGACATAATTAATAAAAATTGCGATTTTTACTCTCTGGAGCAAATTTCAAAAAAGAACCTATTCACAAAAAAACAGTATAACATGGTTAGTATGATGGTTAACATGGAGTATGTCTCCCGGACGATGCAATATAGGCCTTTACAAACGCCTAGGCCTGCTGAGTATCAAATTATCAATCTGATCTTGGGGAATATTACACCACTCATCAAGCAATGCCCTCCGAAGTTCCGGTTGACAGGTGGGAGGGGGGTTGACGGGCTGCAATTCGTCGGCCAAGCATATCCCACACATGCTCTATTGGATTCAAGTCCGGTGAGTATGCTGGCCAATCCATACGGGTAATATCCTCCAATTGGAGGCATTCGTCTACAATGTTTGCACGGTGAGGACGGGCATTGTCCTCCATAAACCGAAATTCAGCACCCATGGCGCCCCGAAACAAATGTGTACATGTTGTTCCAGAATGGCATCCCGATAGATGTGGCCTGTCATCGTTACTCTGAACATGCAGGTCAGTTCTGGAACCAAGAATAATTCCTCCCCAAACGAGCCATCCTGCACCACCGTAACGGTGTCGTTCAATGGGGTTCTCTTGATGGTAACGGTACCTGGCGCTCTCCATATGAATGTCCGGCGAAAATCAGACTGCAAACTAAACATGGACTCGTCGGAAAACATCACACCAGACCACTGTTGCGATGTCCACAATGCATGCTCTACTCCAGGTTAATCGCAGGCGACAATGAGTTGCGGTAAGTGGAACACATCTGACAGGCCTACGAGCATGTAGACCAATGTGCCCTAAGCGTCTGTACACGGTCTGCCTTGAAAATGTCGTACCGGTAGCTGAAGAGAGCTGACGAGACAGGTCTGATGCTGTGCTCCGTTTGTTTCTTTTTTTGGCAGTAACTGCTAAATACCGGTCCTCATTCGTCGTTGTAACTCGGGGGCGACCTGTGCTGTAACATCTACTCACATTACC
Source organism: Caerostris extrusa (assembly GCA_021605095.1). Classification (NCBI taxonomy): domain Eukaryota; kingdom Metazoa; phylum Arthropoda; class Arachnida; order Araneae; family Araneidae; genus Caerostris; species Caerostris extrusa. Next base: position 15,141 of record BPLR01009586.1, on the reverse strand, counting down.
ATCATCTTGGAATCGTTGCCAAGGCCTGGAGATGACACTCTGGGCAATTCCAAGTTCCTCGGATACTTCAAGCTGGGTACGTCCACATTCCAGTCGTCCGATAATTCTACCACGTAAAAAATCATCCAAATGCTTCCTTTGTGCCATAACTATGCGGTTATTGCACTGAAAAGCTTTTTAAAGCGCTTGTGTACAATTTTACTTCTTTGCCACCATTCTTATATACCCCTCTCTTACACTCTCGTCATTGTGACGTACTATCCGCGCCATCTGGTGGTTTCCTGTAATTTGCATATTCTTCTTCAAGATGTGTGTGATAATTCTACAGGTGAAATTTTTATTTTAGAGTTCAATTTCTGTGTGATTCTGAATTATCCCTTAATTTATGGGCAGGAGTGTATATACGTATTTTGCTTATTTTTAAAAGTCGTAAAAGGATTTCCATTAGTTTCCTTTTTTACAGATATTGTCATGTGACTTTATATACTTTTGCCATTAATTTGACTATTAACTGATACATTTTCTACTTAGAGGACAATATTGTAGGAGAATTAATTGTTACTTAACATGAAATAAAGGATGTCTGCTACAAAAGAGGAGAGATAATTAGGAATAACTCTCATTTCGGAATGAATTAGATACTCCTCTCCGATTAACCGATTTTTGAAAATATTATCTCAGTATCAAGCAGGAGAACCACGCCAATACCCATCCACCCCCAGTGAGAAGCGATCTTCTGTCTCTGACAGACTAGTTAGCGTGACGCTGAAATTGGGTCATTAATAGAGAATTTGGTAAGATGTTAACTAAAAGAAATAAAAAAAAAATTTAACACTTAATTACTAAAATTAAAAGTTGGCTTTAAATAACCATACAATTTGAAGCCTAAAACATTTTTAATATTGATTTCCAAAAGTTATTTGAAAAATTGAAAGATTTTGCGATTTGAAAAAGCGATTAATAAACATTGCAAGGAAGAAAAATTTTTTTATTTGCAACAATAACCAAGTTTAAAAATAAAAATGAGTCATATTAATTTGACATTTACCTGGTATATTTTAACAGGAAACGTCGAGCTGTAACGTCTGGTAGAGATCATGTTAGGTTTCCGAACTGGAAAGCTTTGTTTCAAACTCGACAAAGCGAAATCGAATCTACAGTTCCTAGTCTACGTCAAAGATAAGCATGTCAAATTCTTACTTCGAATATTCCTTCATTTTAATTTCACACGATATGATAAACAAGGAACCCCAATACCACACCAAAAGTACAGATTGATGTGAGAAAGACAAAGGTAAAAAAAGACAAAACAAAAAGCAAAGACAGACTGTGTCTGAGCAGAACATCATCAAATCAGTAGTAATATTAATAAGTAGTTAAATTAAAAATCAGTAGTAATAGTAATAAATAGTTAAATAAAAATCAATAGTAGAAATAAAAATCAGTCGTCAATATGAAAATTGGCCTTCCTTCAAATTTATTTTTATTTATGTTAAATTAATTATTAATTTATTTTATAATATTTATATATTTTACTAAATCATATGAATAATAAATTGTAAATCACATAAAATTACTAATGAATAATAGAGCTGTCTTACTAAAGTATACATTTTCATTACAAGTTTTTGTTCTAAAAATCTATTATTGATTATATTTACCACACATATGCAGTAACTAGAAACACTTTTACAGAGATTGATATTAAACAGAAACGATGTATACTGTAGTGTAATATTACCTTCCTCACAGACATGTTTGAATTCTCTTTTATAATATTATCGGAAGATATATGTTTAGGATTATATTACCTAGATTACTGTTAGAATAAATCCTTGTATTAGAAAATAAACTTGGAATCCATTAACTTAACTATTCGCAATTAAATTATTCTCCTTACTAAAGTATACATCTTTATTACACTACTAATTACAAGTTTTGTTCCTAAAAACCTATTATTGATTATTTTCACCACATAAATAGTACCAATGCAGAAAAGAACTTTTACAGAAATTGGTAATGACAGATGTATACTGTAGTGAAATATTATCTTCCTTATAGACTTAATGTGATTTTCTTAGGTCATCGGAAGATATATATTTAAGATTAGGTTACCTACATTACTATTAGAATAGATCCTTGTATTTAGAAATAAACTTGGACTCTATTAAATTAACTATTAGAAATTAAATTACCAATACAAATTTAACCGCACTTTCTCTAGTTATAAGCCAGAAATTAATGGAAACTGAATCTAGTGTCTTAATTACAGCTAACACAATGTAATTGTTAGAATTAAATTAATTTTAAATAATTCACTAGAATCTTAATATTATACTTTTTTTTTATAAAAAATGCCTATTTATTTTTATTAATCACAACATAAAAATTCCGTGTTAATTCAAAATCCTTTCTAAATTTTTTTTTTTATATTTCATTAATTAACGTTTCATAACATTTTTTCATAATACTGACTCTGATTCGATATTTTTAAACAAGTATAAAAGTTCAACGTAGCACTTTATCAACATCTCATTTCTACTTAAGGCAAATAAGAAAAAAAATTATTTTTTTTTTCTAAATCTAGAAATCAATAGCTAATCATTCAAAGTTTCTTTAAAATATTAATATTTCAATAAATTTTATTTGTAAAATTAGCAAAATTGAAGAATCATTCTAAGAAACCAACTAAAAACTTAATTTAACATTGAATTATTATATGTAGAATTTCAAAACAAGTTTTGCATTTACAATATCAGAAAAGTAGGAAAAATAAATATGAAGATGATTTCGCCATCTATGTAAAATTTGCTTTACAAAGTTTCATTTTACGTTCAGCTTTTAATGTTTAAACATCGAAATACATTTTATGGTGAATAAATAATAAATTGGATTGAAAATTAGATTCTATTAAAACAGTCAAATTCAGAAATATTTGAAATTAAATTCCTTTAAGATATGAAGAAATCATGATAATTCAATAAATGAATCAGTATATCGTTTACAGAAAGCTACATTCACGAAATGGAATCAGCATACAAATCCCTCGACATTTAAAGCAAATGTTGATGGATAATGAATGAAATATGTAAACTTCTACAGCAGCCCTCATACATCTCTACAACACTTTTACAGAATAAAGAAATGTTTCAATCCAAAGAATATAAAGTGCAAGTGGAAATATTTAACTGTTATAATCAAACGATTTGGTGTGAAATAAAATAATTTTTTTAATTAATTAAAAAAATTAATTTAAATTTAATTAATTAATACAGAACAACGAATTTTGGTGTGTGTTTTTCTTTAAAATTAAAATAGCCATTTCTTACTAATTTAAGGTTCCTGAACACGAATATATATCAATGAAATTTTAATTTAGTTAATTCCTAAGATATTTGAAGCTTAATGTTTTCAAAATAAAACAACGTGTTAGCAAAAGAATGTACCTGTTTACTGTATATTACGGAGTCGCTTAAATTGCCACTAAAGCATTTTCTCAGATTGTTATTTTCATTGTTGTTATTTTGAATATTTTCATTGTTGTTATTTTCATTATTATTATTGTAATTTCTGATTGTTAAATACATCATTGGAAATTGTCTAACAGTAGTTTTCCAACATTGTAGTGGTGAACTTTCCCTAGTATATTTTCCTTACTTTTGCAATGTCCTGGTAACAACGCTCACCATGCTAACTAAATTTAACAATTTTCAAGAAAGAAATTCAAATGCAAATGAGGGAAATGTAATTTAGAGACATAGTGCAACCAAGTTTCTTGTACACAATCAAAATGCCAAAAATGAAAATTTTCGATAGGTTTAGAGTTCAAGATTTCAAGTTCAAGATTTTCAAATCCGAAAATCAAACGAACTTTTGATTTTAAAGGTAAGAGTTTTTAACATTTCATTCATTCTTTGGGTTTTGTTTTTAACTGTCAAATTTCTTGGTATTTTTTTCGTTTAAATTAAAAATAATGTTTTTTTTTTTTTTTCTCATATTTACTTATCCTAAATTGTTGACGCTGGTATCTTTCAATTTCGAAACAACTTTAAAAATGCTAAAGTTCAACATGATATTAAAATATGTGCAAATTTGGCAAATTTTTTTTTTACTAATCCTCAATTATTCCTTGATTAAGGGTTCAGAAAATTAATGATAAACTTTTTAAAATATTAATATCATTTTACTAAAGAATAGATATTGTTACTCTCTTATTGTGTTGTATTTTAAACAAAAAACCATCGGAAAGTCAAATAAATCATGACTCTAAATTTATATGCGTTTGAATTTATATTACTTTTGAAAACATTCTATCTACGAAATTATATTAGTATGCAAATCCCTGGACATTTGAAACAAATGTTGCTGCTGACATAATGGCTGAAATGTGCAAATATACTATGTTGTCCTTAGGTTACCTATAGCATTTATCGGAAAAAAAGTAATATCTTTCATACATTTCCCACATCCAGACATAAAAGAAAAGAGAAAAAAATCATACTAAGAAAAAACTCATTTTACTTTTCTGAATTCTTAGAGGAACAAGAGTTATACGACTACAACACTGAGTATCCCAACTTTTGATTAGCCTTCCCCAAACCTGAAGAAGAAGAAGAAAAGTCCGTAATACCGAAAGCCAATATAAAACCCTTTTGAAACCGTTCCTTGTCTATCCCAAAGCATCCGTTTCAGAGAAACGATCGACAACTGAATGGCAAACACCATCCAGGCATCTGCATAAGTTAGCAGTATTTCAAACTCAGTGATTCTGATTTGACATCTTTATATTCTTTGCATGGAAATTCAATGAGGTCCGGACTACAAGGCGCGCCACAGTTCGCTCAGACCTAATCAAGACTATTTGTAGTCCCCGAGTTTGTAATACTTCGCTGTAAAACTGGCTTTTGGAGCAGGATTTTGTTGTGTCCCAGTGGATGCACTTAAAGAGGGACTTTTCATTTCTGAAAGTTTGTCTTTTCTAGATGGAGCGAAATAGATTTTGGTTTGATATTTTGATATGTGGGGCATTGTCTGGAAAGGATTTTATAATAAGGCATGTTGTACTTTTCTGAAGATAACGCTTGAAATATATTCAAATACCTTATAAAATGGGTATTTATTTTTAGGCAGTGCATTGATAAACAATTTTTGAGACGCTATTATCACTAATATTATTTTTACTCAAATTTTTTTTTTATTTCTATATTTTTTCAAGATGGTAAAACGAAATTTTTTTCCATTTCAACATTTTTTTGTTGATTTTTAGTAAAAGTTTCACTATAATTTTCTCAAACTTAATCTAGATTGTTTGCAGTCTTAATCTGCAAATAATGATTTAAAAATTTGTTGAATCTCGCCTTGTCTTGTTGGTGAAATAGATTTTGGTTTGATATTTAGTTATTTGAGGCATTGTCTGGAAAAGATTTTATTATAAGACATGTTGTACTTTTCTGAAGATAGCGCTTGAAATAGATTCAAATACCTTATAAAATGAGACTTGGACAACAATTTTATTTTTAGGCAGTATATTGATATACAATTTTTGGGACACTATTATCATTAATATTATTTTTACTCAAAAGATTTTATTTCTGTATTTTTAAAGATAGTAAACGGAGTATTTTTTTCTTCCATTTCAATATTGTCCTTTGTTGATTTTTAGTAAAAGTCTCACGGTAATTTTCTCAAACCTAAATCTGGACTGTTTGTAGAAACAGTTAAAATCTGCAAATAATGATTTTAAATTTGCATAATCTCGCCTTTTCTAGTCTTTGAAATAGAATTTGGTTTGATATTTAGTTATTTGAGGTATTATTTGAAAAGGATTTTATTGGAGTTGGAGGCTGGGGGAGGGGAGGGGGACAATTAAGGCCATATATTGACATGGAATTAATTATACAAGAGACTTTAATGTCCTTAAAATTTATTTTACATCCAAATATTAATTTTATCTCAATTTTTTTCAAAATGATACTACGAAATTTTTAAATTCAATCTCAATAATATTTGTTATTTGTACTAAATTGCTTAAGGAGAATATCTCAGACGCAATCAAGATTATTAGTATTCTTATGTATAATATTTGGATGTAAAACTTAGTTTGTGTAGGATTTTATTGGGCCCCGTGAATGCCCATAAAGATGAAACCTTTTTCTTATTTGAAGCATTGGATATAAGTGAAACAGTTATTAACATTCAATAACCAAGAATCGTATAGCAATAAACAGTTATTAATATCCAATAATTATCCAAACGGTGAAATAGTGATTGGTTTTATGTCTTTATTTGAGGCATTGTCTAGAAAGGTATCCTTTATTAGAGAAAGTTTAAATTTTTAATACTTATAGGATAATAGAGTTTAAGTATTAAAGAGACAATAAATAGTTTATTAATTGTATGTTGTGGAAAATTGTCAATGACAGACACTTCGACAACTTTAATAACTTTGCACGCACCGAATAGAAATATAGAAGAAATAGCTATTAAACTGAAATAATTTAAGACAATTTAGGTAATAATTTATTTTAATAATTTTGTAAGTGTTATAAAAATGAAATATTTTAATTAAAAAGAAATAATTTTTAATTAAAGAGAAACAGAATAAAAATAGTATAGTATGAATATAACATGAATATAACGTCTTAAGTAATAAACAAGATGTTTCTTTTCAAGTTATTTTCTTAATGATGAAATTTTTTTTATGTTTTTATTTGAGGCATTGTTTAAAATGACTTCATTTATTAAATGACTTGGTCATGCTTATTATCTATGCTTCATAGGTAATGAATGGTTATTAAATAGTTTATTAACTACGACTTATTTAATAATGTTAATATATTTTTAACAGTGTTTAATTGCATTTCTTTAACTCAAATTATATTACAATGTTACAATTTTGTTTTTTGTAGGATTTTTTTTATGTTCTGCAAATGCATTCAAAAGAAATTTTCCTTTTCTGAAGGTTTTCTTCTTACTAAATTGTGAAATTTGTTTGTTTTTGACGCCTTTATATTTTTAGTAGTCTGGGAAGCCTTTGTTAAAAGTTGATGAGTTTGGCCTTCAAAATAATACTTAAATGGAAAACTTAAAGGTTTCTGATATAAAACAATACATGTTTACTTTACAAAAGTATACTTTTAAAAACTTAGAAAATACATAGATATGCAATTATAAATTCCGATACCATTATTATAATGTAAATGAATTATTCTAACTCTGTATGTAATTAAGCTATGAAGGCCAATTTCTAATTAATTATTTTTTTAATTTCTGTTATTTAGATCAATAATAAATTATTTAATTTGTTCCTTTTGAAAAATAGTTTTCAATTAGAAAAATGCCTTGTAATTCATTCTTCTACAATTTTTAGAAAGTTAAAGATGTTATAATGATTTCATTATTTTTAACATGAATCTCACAGTGATTGATTCAGCAATCTTTTTACACAAAAATTTTTAAAAGACCCATTTCATTATTTTTAGTTTATAAATTACGTAAGTTATTAACTACGACTGATTTAATATTGCGAATATATTTTTAACTATTAGACACAGTGCTATGCAAACTAAAGTTTAGTTTATTTCAATTCTTCTAAAAATAAATATTAAAAAATAAGCAATTTTTTAATTGTTTTTAAAAATAAATATTCAAAATAAAAAAAAATTAATTGTTCTAAAAATAAAAATTTCAAAAATAAAAAAATTGTTTAATTGTTCTAAAAATAAATATTAAAAAACAAAAATGTTTAATTGTTCTAAAAATAAATATTCAAAAATAAAAAAATTTTTAATTGTAATAAAAATAAATATTCAAAAATAAAAACATTTTTAAGTGTTTTCCAAAATAAATATTCAATGTTAGATGAGAAAGAATTTGCAAAAGCTTTTCATTCAGTATCGTAATTTTATTTACAAATTCAACGAGATGAAAATATTTATTATTTAAGGCTTAAACATCTATTTAATTTTACTAGATGACTTATTAAATCTATTTTTAAATTATAAAAAATAATTAGACGACAATTTTTGTTTCAATTTGCTGTTCCTTGCAGTTAAGTAACTCTTATGAATATTTAACATTCTTAAATTAATGGAACAGAAACTACTTTCTCAAAAAACTTTTTTTGTCTATATTCAGTTTGTATAAATGGAAGCAATTATTTCGTTTCGAAATCATTTTAGGAACACAAAAATTATTTGAAATCAGGTTAGTTTTTTTTTTTTCTCAGTAGAATAAAATAAATTGTCTTTATTATTCACTAAAGTTGTTCGGAAGTTTTTCCAAATTCAAGTCATATTAAATTTCTAGAAAATATGCACTACATTAATAAAGACATAAAAATGAAATAATTTAGTGTGCGGAATTGTCCGATTTGAGTTTGTGTGCAATCATTATTTTCAAAAACAACAGAACAAGAAGATGCATTTGATGTAAATAATTATTTTTTGTATAAAAGAAAATACTTTAAAAAATTTTTTTCAAAGATAAATTGAATTAACTTTTCGATTTGATTCCATTGTATAAAATTCAGTCAAATGCATTTTTAAATAGCATTTATTGTAGTTTTTTAAAAAATATTAGTAAATGTTTTAATTACAATAATAGTTTAAGTTTTCTATACATATAAAATAAATATTTCAATTTTGCCTCCTTAGAAAACAAATATTCCATTTTTGTATCCGTAGAAAACGAATTTTCAGGTTACTATTAACGAATTACAGGTTAGGAAACAAATATTTCAGTTTTCGATTTATAACGCTTAGAAAACAGATATTATTAAATGTTTTAGTTAAAACAATTTATTAATTAAGTTTTTAATTAAATTTTTTTAATTAACAATAAATTGTTTAAGTTTTTCTATACATAAAAAAAATATTCTATTTTCTATTCATAGGAAACAAATATTTCTGTTTTCTATCCATAATACCTCAATTATATTTAAAATAAATATTTCAATTTTCTATGTATTGAAAACAACTACACCGACGGGAAAAAAATGCCATCGACAAGAAAAATTATTGTAGAGTAATGAAATTCGAATAATGCATTTGTCTAGTTAACATGTTTAATTGATTGAATATTAAGATCACAGGTTAATTTAATATCAAGAAAATGCATTTGAAAATGTAAAATTCGGTTACATTAATAGCTGGTGTAACCTCCAGAATTTTGCATGCAAGTCTGCAAACGTGCATGCATTGTGTTCATACAGGTGCCAAATGTCATTTTGTGGAATGGAGTTACAAGCTTGTTGTACTTGTTTTGTCAATACTGGACGGTCAGTGCCGGCTGTGGAGGATGCTGGAATTGTCGTCCAATGATATCCCATGCGTGCTCAATTGGAGGCAGATCTCGTGATCTCGTGAGGTCAAGGTAACATGCTGACACTCTGTAGAACATGTTGCATTACATAAGCGGTATGAGGGCGAGCATTATCCTGTTGTAAACCTCCCCCTTGAATGCTGTTCAGGAATGGCAGAACTATAGGTTGAATTACCAGACTGACTTACAAATTTTCAGGGAATTTGTTTGGGATAACCACGAGAGTGATCTCACCAAGTCAGAACCTGCTTTCATCCGAAAACACAACAGATCTCCACTCCGTCCTCCAATGACACCACTGGTATCGCAAACGGTAATGGCTTGGAGTCAATGTAATACACGCTGCAGGGAGCCTGGTTCGAGCTGTCCTTGAAGTAAATCGATTTCTAACAGCCCGTTGTGTCACTGTGATACCAACTGCAGCTCCACTTTCTGTCGAAGATGCAGTACATGCGCCACAGCTGTATGCCGAATGCGGAGGTCTTCCTTATCCAGTTGTGCCACTTGGCCGTCCGAACCCGATCTTCTTGAGGCAGTACCATCCCTTGACCACTGCTCCAACAATCATGCACAGTGGACATATGCCATGGCTAAGTCTTTCTGCAATATCACTGATAGGAAATCCACCTTCTCGTAGCCCTATTATACGATCTCATTCAAAATCGATGAGCTAATGATAATGGCTTCGTCGTCTTCTTTAAAGGCATTATTGGCTAACATCAACTCAATACGTCAAACTTCAAAGCTCAATAACGCTCACGAACTTTACACGCATTTAAAAACAAACCTGATTTTTGCATGTTCTGAGTGGCGTCACTTGCGCTACAGTTATGCGAAAAGCGCGAAAATTGAATCGATGTCATCTTTCAGATGCTATAAATAAGCCTACCAAATTCCTTTATCTAACAGAAGTCTTTCTTTGTGTTGGGATTTTTTTCCTTCAGTGTATTTCCGTTTTCGAATCATAATGCTTAGAAAACAGATATTATTATTTGTTTTAATTAAATGAATTATTTATTTAAATTTTCTAAAGCATAAAAAAAACGAATCTTTTAATTTTTTATCCATAAAAAACTTTTTTTAATTTTTTATCCATAAAAAAAAAAAAATATTTAAATTTTCTATCCAAGGCAAACAAATATTTGAGTTTTCGATCCATAATGCTTAGAAAACAGATATTATTAAACTTTTTAATTAAAACAATTATTTAAGTTTTCTATACATAAAAAACAAAAGTTTCTATTTTTTATTCATAGAAAACAAATATTCCAGTTTTTATCCATACAAAATAAATATTTCAATTTTCCAACTAAAACAAATTTTCCAGTTTTTATCCATACGAAAGGAATGTTCAATTTTCTATCTATAAAAACAAATATATTCCATTTTTCGATTCATAATTCTTGGAAAACATATATTTAAAGTTTAAAATTATAGTTAATTATCCGACAATAATCCAAAAATATATTTTATTCAATAGAATTTTAACGACACTTTTAAAAATAAACATGAAATCATATTCTAACATGCAAAATTAATATAATATTTTTATTATAAAAATGCATTTCAGAAAAATAAAACTTGCTATTGCATATGAAAGAAAGGGAAATATTTGAAATCTTAAATTCACTGACTAAATTTTAATTATTGCTTAAAGCAATAATTTTATTTAATTATATCTAACAATTATTTATGTAAAACGTAGTGAGTCATTTTAAGTCATTAATTAAATAATAATATTCCTAGAAATTTCATTTAAATTATAATTATCATATAGTGGCTTACGTTATATGCAAATAATTAAAAAATTCTTTTACAAAAATTTTCATGATTTTTGTAATTTCTACGAGTTGTATATAAAAATTTAAATTTTCATTTTAACTTCCATTTAAATATTCAGAAAAACGCTTGCATAATTTATCCAATTATGAGTTACGATTCTTAAAACCAATTTTAGAAACCTCATTATAATGAGTTCCAAAAAAAAACATTCACAAAATTTTTACTGTCAAATTTATTGAATCGTATGTGATCGATTTTTAAACTTAATTGCAGTATATCCGTGAAATTTATGTTTCAATTAGCATCCTGTGGAAGTGTAGCTGCCACACAGTTGCAGTTTATAAAAACAACCAGTGCCACCAGGTACCTAAGTATCGACGCTAAAGCTCTAAATCACCATATAACAATCGCCATAATATCCTCTCGTTTCTGAAATCAGTATCTAATGTGTGTGTCTAACCCTCAGTGTACTGCAGTGGTAGATGGATTTCACATGAGCAATCTACTCATGGATGGAGAAAAAGGGGCAGTTTCTATTGTGATGGAACACCCTTAGAAAGATAATACAAATATTAATAATTGACCTACAAAAATAATAGCATTTTTTTAAATTTATAAACACGAATAGCGAATTACGAATATAACTCAAAATGTAATTTAAATTTTTATATTACAATTCTAATCCTTCTAATTAAAAAAAAAAAAATAAATAAACATAAGTGCATATGGGTTTTTTTTTTTTCTTATCCCACTGGTAGACAGTAACATCTTAGACCAATTCCAACAGCCCGTGTGATGTCATGAAAGGAGAGAAAGTGGGGGCAGCTTATATTATTATGGAGCACCCGTAAATATAAGTCTGACTTGGCTGACGTTGAAGAAAAGAGCAGAATACTGAGGAAGGATTTTTAGGGAAAACCCCTACATCTGAAATCAGTGAATTCGAAACTGGGCTGCTACGGCTGTGAGTTGAACTTTTTTATCTATTTCTTAAAGAAACTTTCAATATGAACTTATATATTTCAAATAACATACTTATAAATTTCTGAACGCATAATTTTAAGCCCTGATTTTGTTCAATGGATTATGCAACTCTGTCTAAGAATCAAACTATGTGTTTCAAGCATTCCAACTATTTCAAAATAAAACAAATAGAGTTTCTGTAGCAGTGCCATTTGAATAACCAACCATAAGGCAACCTGAAATTTTCTTTTCCAAACTTTCGACACATAGTTAACTTAACTAAATCTAGTTTCATTCACAATGACAGAAAAAAAAAAAACATTTTTGTTGCTTTGCCGATTCAATTGTGCCGATGTATCAAATTTCTTTTTCCAACACAGAGAACGCAAAGAATCTTTCTCTCACTCGGATGTGGTCTTCTGAATATCACTCGAGAGCAAGACATTCTCCAGGAAAACGGAAAGGAATTCCATAGTTTTCCGGACAAGGGCAGGATTTGGGGAGATGGGCGAATTCAGCACTTTTCTCTCAACGCGATTGCCGTGGTGCTTTCTTATCTGCATAGGCCTGCTGGTGGGATGATTCATTTCAGATTTTGGTGGATTTGACGAATGTGGAAGAAGCAAACTCGAAGGAAAAGGGTAATTTGAAATATTTATATCCCTATTCCAATGAAAAGTATAGGTAAAATATAAAATTTCGGGAGCATATGCTTTTGAGTTTGTCCTGCAAGAGAATTTAAAATTTCTAATTTTGGATATGCAAGGCATATATTATGTTACGTAAAGTGTAAATATTTTTTTTTTTTTTTTTTTGGATTTTTATGCTATTTTAATGCTGAAACCAAAATATCTATTCGATTTTTTTTACATGTTTCTAGTAAGCATAAATCTGTCGCTCACTATATATTCGAGAATTCTCTTCCATAATGCAGCATGCATTCAAAGTTTTTATACTTATATCTGTGGCTGACTTTTCATATCTGATTATATTATGTATCCTAGATAATAGAGTTTTGCCACCGTATTTTTGGACGTCCGTTAAGTTTCACCCAGTGCATGCCATAGGAACATTGTTATTACATATACGCATGCGCAATTTCCTATGAGCATGCGCGCTAGGGAGAAAAGCTAACGGACGTCCAAAATATGGCATGCAAAACTATCTATTATCTAAAAAGATTGATAAAATGTAGATGTTCCTTGAAGCTTCTGCAAAATCTATGCATAATTTGTATACACATATTATTTTTGTATAATATAATATAATATAACATAATTTTATTATATTATATATTTCTGGTACCCATAAGTCGATCTAAGTGATAATAAAGTGTGTTTAATTTTTAAAAACAGCTGTGATTACGATTTATTTTACACTGCTTGTAATTTTTCACTGGAAATGTTCTGATAATCAATACAAATAAATACATCGTGATTCTAATAAATTTTTTTCAATATTCTTTATCCATAATTTGCAATTTGCTTTTTTATTTATTTATTTTTTAATTGTTTTAATTAAAGTAACTTACAAAGAATCTACTACCATTCTGGATTAGTTTATTAAGCATTTATTTAACTTTTTATTAAGCATTTATTTAACTTTTTTTATTAAGCATTTATTTACAACTTTGAAAATACAGGCTCACTTCAAAATTTATTGCAAGAAAACTGATAAATTAATATATTGATACATGAGACCTTTTTATTCTCATTCTTTTTATTGCAATGGAAAAAATCGTAAAGAAAAGACAAGCCCGGACTCCGTGGATCGCGTAAGACTGGCAGGTTACTCTTCCTGTGTTCACTACTGACCACACTGGTTGAGCGAACTTTTCTTTTGCTATGGTGCTTGAGGCTTATGATCTTATAAATTTAAAAATAATATGCTTGTAGATTTCATGAACTCAAGTTCGAAGCATTTTTTCAAATGGATTATGCAATCTCTGCATAAGAATCGAACTATTTTGGAATAAAGCAGACATAGTTTCAGTAGCAGCGCTATTTGAATAATTCAACCGTAAGACTTCCCAAAATGTATTTTTCCAAATTTACGACACAAAGTTAATATCCTGACTAAATCTAGTTCCAATCACAGAGAAAAAAATAAAGTTTTTTTTTTCGCTTGGCTGATTCAAATTGTGCCGATGGTGTATCAAATTTCTTCCTCTGACACCAGTGAAGAATGCAAAGAATATTCGCACTCGGATGTGGTGTTCTGAATATCACTGAGCAAACCTTCAAGAAAACGGTGCGATTCCATAGTTTTCCGGACAAGGGCAGGATTTGACGATAAGCGAATTCAGCACTTTCTTTTCTCCTCAACGCGGATTGCCGGTGCTTATCTGTATATAGGCCTGCTGGTGGATGTTTCCATTTGAAATTTCGCGGATTTGACGAATGGGAAGAAGCAAACACGGGTGAAAGAGGGTGATTTGAAATATTTAGTATTCCCAAATGTCTGAAATGAAAAGTATGGGTAAATATAAAATTTCGACATACGCTTTTTGAAATTGTTTATAAGAATTTTAAATTTCTAATTTTGGATATGTAGTAAGGCTTATATTGCCGCCACAGCGTAAAAGTAACTTTTTTGGATTTTTATTCATTGCTATGGTGAAACCAAATATTTATTCACACTCTCTACAGCGTTTTGGCGCATAAAGATTTCCGGTTCACCATATATCTTTGAGAATTATCTTCAAAATGCAACACATGTGTATTCAGAGTTTTTATACTTATATCTATGGCTAGAGTTTCATTTCTGATTATATTATGTATCCTGGTATAATATCTATACAGAGATTACATTAGGTGTTATTTGCTTTTAAGATCACCACATAAATTGAGTATTGATATATATTTTATAATAATAACATAATATAACATTTTATTTATATTATATATTGTACAAATGTTGCTTTTAAAGTACTTTCAAAATCAATTCATAATTTATATTCATATGTTTTATAATAAGAATAAAAATATAATATTTTGCGTACAAGATATGTTGTTTTTAAAAAGCAAAAAATAAATTTGGGCTTTTTCTAATTTTTCAAGAATAATTTAAATATAA